>JAJNNQ010000231.1:2500-211311 GCA_027886175.1 Phylloscopus collybita
AACCCTAACCCTAACCCTAACCCTAACCCTAACCCTAACCCTAACCCTAACCCTAACCCTAACCCTAACCCTAACCCTAACCCTAACCCTAACCCTAACCCTAACCCTAACCCTAACCCTAACCCTAACCCTAACCCTAACCCTAACCCTAACCCTAACCCTAACCCTAACCCTAACCCTAACCCTAACCCTAACCCTAACCCTAACCCTAACCCTAACCCTAACCCTAACCCTAACCCTAACCCTAACCCTAACCCTAACCCTAACCCTAACCCTAACCCTAACCCTAACCCTAACCCTAACCCTAACCCTAACCCTAACCCTAACCCTAACCCTAACCCTAACCCTAACCCTAACCCTAACCCTAACCCTAACCCTAACCCTAACCCTAACCCTAACCCTAACCCTAACCCTAACCCTAACCCTAACCCTAACCCTAACCCTAACCCTAACCCTAACCCTAACCCTAACCCTAACCCTAACCCTAACCCTAACCCTAACCCTAACCCTAACCCTAACCCTAACCCTAACCCTAACCCTAACCCTAACCCTAACCCTAACCCTAACCCTAACCCTAACCCTAACCCTAACCCTAACCCTAACCCTAACCCTAACCCTAACCCTAACCCTAACCCTAACCCTAACCCTAACCCTAACCCTAACCCTAACCCTAACCCTAACCCTAACCCTAACCCTAACCCTAACCCTAACCCTAACCCTAACCCTAACCCTAACCCTAACCCTAACCCTAACCCTAACCCTAACCCTAACCCTAACCCTAACCCTAACCCTAACCCTAACCCTAACCCTAACCCTAACCCTAACCCTAACCCTAACCCTAACCCTAACCCTAACCCTAACCCTAACCCTAACCCTAACCCTAACCCTAACCCTAACCCTAACCCTAACCCTAACCCTAACCCTAACCCTAACCCTAACCCTAACCCTAACCCTAACCCTAACCCTAACCCTAACCCTAACCCTAACCCTAACCCTAACCCTAACCCTAACCCTAACCCTAACCCTAACCCTAACCCTAACCCTAACCCTAACCCTAACCCTAACCCTAACCCTAACCCTAACCCTAACCCTAACCCTAACCCTAACCCTAACCCTAACCCTAACCCTAACCCTAACCCTAACCCTAACCCTAACCCTAACCCTAACCCTAACCCTAACCCTAACCCTAACCCTAACCCTAACCCTAACCCTAACCCTAACCCTAACCCTAACCCTAACCCTAACCCTAACCCTAACCCTAACCCTAACCCTAACCCTAACCCTAACCCTAACCCTAACCCTAACCCTAACCCTAACCCTAACCCTAACCCTAACCCTAACCCTAACCCTAACCCTAACCCTAACCCTAACCCTAACCCTAACCCTAACCCTAACCCTAACCCTAACCCTAACCCTAACCCTAACCCTAACCCTAACCCTAACCCTAACCCTAACCCTAACCCTAACCCTAACCCTAACCCTAACCCTAACCCTAACCCTAACCCTAACCCTAACCCTAACCCTAACCCTAACCCTAACCCTAACCCTAACCCTAACCCTAACCCTAACCCTAACCCTAACCCTAACCCTAACCCTAACCCTAACCCTAACCCTAACCCTAACCCTAACCCTAACCCTAACCCTAACCCTAACCCTAACCCTAACCCTAACCCTAACCCTAACCCTAACCCTAACCCTAACCCTAACCCTAACCCTAACCCTAACCCTAACCCTAACCCTAACCCTAACCCTAACCCTAACCCTAACCCTAACCCTAACCCTAACCCTAACCCTAACCCTAACCCTAACCCTAACCCTAACCCTAACCCTAACCCTAACCCTAACCCTAACCCTAACCCTAACCCTAACCCTAACCCTAACCCTAACCCTAACCCTAACCCTAACCCTAACCCTAACCCTAACCCTAACCCTAACCCTAACCCTAACCCTAACCCTAACCCTAACCCTAACCCTAACCCTAACCCTAACCCTAACCCTAACCCTAACCCTAACCCTAACCCTAACCCTAACCCTAACCCTAACCCTAACCCTAACCCTAACCCTAACCCTAACCCTAACCCTAACCCTAACCCTAACCCTAACCCTAACCCTAACCCTAACCCTAACCCTAACCCTAACCCTAACCCTAACCCTAACCCTAACCCTAACCCTAACCCTAACCCTAACCCTAACCCTAACCCTAACCCTAACCCTAACCCTAACCCTAACCCTAACCCTAACCCTAACCCTAACCCTAACCCTAACCCTAACCCTAACCCTAACCCTAACCCTAACCCTAACCCTAACCCTAACCCTAACCCTAACCCTAACCCTAACCCTAACCCTAACCCTAACCCTAACCCTAACCCTAACCCTAACCCTAACCCTAACCCTAACCCTAACCCTAACCCTAACCCTAACCCTAACCCTAACCCTAACCCTAACCCTAACCCTAACCCTAACCCTAACCCTAACCCTAACCCTAACCCTAACCCTAACCCTAACCCTAACCCTAACCCTAACCCTAACCCTAACCCTAACCCTAACCCTAACCCTAACCCTAACCCTAACCCTAACCCTAACCCTAACCCTAACCCTAACCCTAACCCTAACCCTAACCCTAACCCTAACCCTAACCCTAACCCTAACCCTAACCCTAACCCTAACCCTAACCCTAACCCTAACCCTAACCCTAACCCTAACCCTAACCCTAACCCTAACCCTAACCCTAACCCTAACCCTAACCCTAACCCTAACCCTAACCCTAACCCTAACCCTAACCCTAACCCTAACCCTAACCCTAACCCTAACCCTAACCCTAACCCTAACCCTAACCCTAACCCTAACCCTAACCCTAACCCTAACCCTAACCCTAACCCTAACCCTAACCCTAACCCTAACCCTAACCCTAACCCTAACCCTAACCCTAACCCTAACCCTAACCCTAACCCTAACCCTAACCCTAACCCTAACCCTAACCCTAACCCTAACCCTAACCCTAACCCTAACCCTAACCCTAACCCTAACCCTAACCCTAACCCTAACCCTAACCCTAACCCTAACCCTAACCCTAACCCTAACCCTAACCCTAACCCTAACCCTAACCCTAACCCTAACCCTAACCCTAACCCTAACCCTAACCCTAACCCTAACCCTAACCCTAACCCTAACCCTAACCCTAACCCTAACCCTAACCCTAACCCTAACCCTAACCCTAACCCTAACCCTAACCCTAACCCTAACCCTAACCCTAACCCTAACCCTAACCCTAACCCTAACCCTAACCCTAACCCTAACCCTAACCCTAACCCTAACCCTAACCCTAACCCTAACCCTAACCCTAACCCTAACCCTAACCCTAACCCTAACCCTAACCCTAACCCTAACCCTAACCCTAACCCTAACCCTAACCCTAACCCTAACCCTAACCCTAACCCTAACCCTAACCCTAACCCTAACCCTAACCCTAACCCTAACCCTAACCCTAACCCTAACCCTAACCCTAACCCTAACCCTAACCCTAACCCTAACCCTAACCCTAACCCTAACCCTAACCCTAACCCTAACCCTAACCCTAACCCTAACCCTAACCCTAACCCTAACCCTAACCCTAACCCTAACCCTAACCCTAACCCTAACCCTAACCCTAACCCTAACCCTAACCCTAACCCTAACCCTAACCCTAACCCTAACCCTAACCCTAACCCTAACCCTAACCCTAACCCTAACCCTAACCCTAACCCTAACCCTAACCCTAACCCTAACCCTAACCCTAACCCTAACCCTAACCCTAACCCTAACCCTAACCCTAACCCTAACCCTAACCCTAACCCTAACCCTAACCCTAACCCTAACCCTAACCCTAACCCTAACCCTAACCCTAACCCTAACCCTAACCCTAACCCTAACCCTAACCCTAACCCTAACCCTAACCCTAACCCTAACCCTAACCCTAACCCTAACCCTAACCCTAACCCTAACCCTAACCCTAACCCTAACCCTAACCCTAACCCTAACCCTAACCCTAACCCTAACCCTAACCCTAACCCTAACCCTAACCCTAACCCTAACCCTAACCCTAACCCTAACCCTAACCCTAACCCTAACCCTAACCCTAACCCTAACCCTAACCCTAACCCTAACCCTAACCCTAACCCTAACCCTAACCCTAACCCTAACCCTAACCCTAACCCTAACCCTAACCCTAACCCTAACCCTAACCCTAACCCTAACCCTAACCCTAACCCTAACCCTAACCCTAACCCTAACCCTAACCCTAACCCTAACCCTAACCCTAACCCTAACCCTAACCCTAACCCTAACCCTAACCCTAACCCTAACCCTAACCCTAACCCTAACCCTAACCCTAACCCTAACCCTAACCCTAACCCTAACCCTAACCCTAACCCTAACCCTAACCCTAACCCTAACCCTAACCCTAACCCTAACCCTAACCCTAACCCTAACCCTAACCCTAACCCTAACCCTAACCCTAACCCTAACCCTAACCCTAACCCTAACCCTAACCCTAACCCTAACCCTAACCCTAACCCTAACCCTAACCCTAACCCTAACCCTAACCCTAACCCTAACCCTAACCCTAACCCTAACCCTAACCCTAACCCTAACCCTAACCCTAACCCTAACCCTAACCCTAACCCTAACCCTAACCCTAACCCTAACCCTAACCCTAACCCTAACCCTAACCCTAACCCTAACCCTAACCCTAACCCTAACCCTAACCCTAACCCTAACCCTAACCCTAACCCTAACCCTAACCCTAACCCTAACCCTAACCCTAACCCTAACCCTAACCCTAACCCTAACCCTAACCCTAACCCTAACCCTAACCCTAACCCTAACCCTAACCCTAACCCTAACCCTAACCCTAACCCTAACCCTAACCCTAACCCTAACCCTAACCCTAACCCTAACCCTAACCCTAACCCTAACCCTAACCCTAACCCTAACCCTAACCCTAACCCTAACCCTAACCCTAACCCTAACCCTAACCCTAACCCTAACCCTAACCCTAACCCTAACCCTAACCCTAACCCTAACCCTAACCCTAACCCTAACCCTAACCCTAACCCTAACCCTAACCCTAACCCTAACCCTAACCCTAACCCTAACCCTAACCCTAACCCTAACCCTAACCCTAACCCTAACCCTAACCCTAACCCTAACCCTAACCCTAACCCTAACCCTAACCCTAACCCTAACCCTAACCCTAACCCTAACCCTAACCCTAACCCTAACCCTAACCCTAACCCTAACCCTAACCCTAACCCTAACCCTAACCCTAACCCTAACCCTAACCCTAACCCTAACCCTAACCCTAACCCTAACCCTAACCCTAACCCTAACCCTAACCCTAACCCTAACCCTAACCCTAACCCTAACCCTAACCCTAACCCTAACCCTAACCCTAACCCTAACCCTAACCCTAACCCTAACCCTAACCCTAACCCTAACCCTAACCCTAACCCTAACCCTAACCCTAACCCTAACCCTAACCCTAACCCTAACCCTAACCCTAACCCTAACCCTAACCCTAACCCTAACCCTAACCCTAACCCTAACCCTAACCCTAACCCTAACCCTAACCCTAACCCTAACCCTAACCCTAACCCTAACCCTAACCCTAACCCTAACCCTAACCCTAACCCTAACCCTAACCCTAACCCTAACCCTAACCCTAACCCTAACCCTAACCCTAACCCTAACCCTAACCCTAACCCTAACCCTAACCCTAACCCTAACCCTAACCCTAACCCTAACCCTAACCCTAACCCTAACCCTAACCCTAACCCTAACCCTAACCCTAACCCTAACCCTAACCCTAACCCTAACCCTAACCCTAACCCTAACCCTAACCCTAACCCTAACCCTAACCCTAACCCTAACCCTAACCCTAACCCTAACCCTAACCCTAACCCTAACCCTAACCCTAACCCTAACCCTAACCCTAACCCTAACCCTAACCCTAACCCTAACCCTAACCCTAACCCTAACCCTAACCCTAACCCTAACCCTAACCCTAACCCTAACCCTAACCCTAACCCTAACCCTAACCCTAACCCTAACCCTAACCCTAACCCTAACCCTAACCCTAACCCTAACCCTAACCCTAACCCTAACCCTAACCCTAACCCTAACCCTAACCCTAACCCTAACCCTAACCCTAACCCTAACCCTAACCCTAACCCTAACCCTAACCCTAACCCTAACCCTAACCCTAACCCTAACCCTAACCCTAACCCTAACCCTAACCCTAACCCTAACCCTAACCCTAACCCTAACCCTAACCCTAACCCTAACCCTAACCCTAACCCTAACCCTAACCCTAACCCTAACCCTAACCCTAACCCTAACCCTAACCCTAACCCTAACCCTAACCCTAACCCTAACCCTAACCCTAACCCTAACCCTAACCCTAACCCTAACCCTAACCCTAACCCTAACCCTAACCCTAACCCTAACCCTAACCCTAACCCTAACCCTAACCCTAACCCTAACCCTAACCCTAACCCTAACCCTAACCCTAACCCTAACCCTAACCCTAACCCTAACCCTAACCCTAACCCTAACCCTAACCCTAACCCTAACCCTAACCCTAACCCTAACCCTAACCCTAACCCTAACCCTAACCCTAACCCTAACCCTAACCCTAACCCTAACCCTAACCCTAACCCTAACCCTAACCCTAACCCTAACCCTAACCCTAACCCTAACCCTAACCCTAACCCTAACCCTAACCCTAACCCTAACCCTAACCCTAACCCTAACCCTAACCCTAACCCTAACCCTAACCCTAACCCTAACCCTAACCCTAACCCTAACCCTAACCCTAACCCTAACCCTAACCCTAACCCTAACCCTAACCCTAACCCTAACCCTAACCCTAACCCTAACCCTAACCCTAACCCTAACCCTAACCCTAACCCTAACCCTAACCCTAACCCTAACCCTAACCCTAACCCTAACCCTAACCCTAACCCTAACCCTAACCCTAACCCTAACCCTAACCCTAACCCTAACCCTAACCCTAACCCTAACCCTAACCCTAACCCTAACCCTAACCCTAACCCTAACCCTAACCCTAACCCTAACCCTAACCCTAACCCTAACCCTAACCCTAACCCTAACCCTAACCCTAACCCTAACCCTAACCCTAACCCTAACCCTAACCCTAACCCTAACCCTAACCCTAACCCTAACCCTAACCCTAACCCTAACCCTAACCCTAACCCTAACCCTAACCCTAACCCTAACCCTAACCCTAACCCTAACCCTAACCCTAACCCTAACCCTAACCCTAACCCTAACCCTAACCCTAACCCTAACCCTAACCCTAACCCTAACCCTAACCCTAACCCTAACCCTAACCCTAACCCTAACCCTAACCCTAACCCTAACCCTAACCCTAACCCTAACCCTAACCCTAACCCTAACCCTAACCCTAACCCTAACCCTAACCCTAACCCTAACCCTAACCCTAACCCTAACCCTAACCCTAACCCTAACCCTAACCCTAACCCTAACCCTAACCCTAACCCTAACCCTAACCCTAACCCTAACCCTAACCCTAACCCTAACCCTAACCCTAACCCTAACCCTAACCCTAACCCTAACCCTAACCCTAACCCTAACCCTAACCCTAACCCTAACCCTAACCCTAACCCTAACCCTAACCCTAACCCTAACCCTAACCCTAACCCTAACCCTAACCCTAACCCTAACCCTAACCCTAACCCTAACCCTAACCCTAACCCTAACCCTAACCCTAACCCTAACCCTAACCCTAACCCTAACCCTAACCCTAACCCTAACCCTAACCCTAACCCTAACCCTAACCCTAACCCTAACCCTAACCCTAACCCTAACCCTAACCCTAACCCTAACCCTAACCCTAACCCTAACCCTAACCCTAACCCTAACCCTAACCCTAACCCTAACCCTAACCCTAACCCTAACCCTAACCCTAACCCTAACCCTAACCCTAACCCTAACCCTAACCCTAACCCTAACCCTAACCCTAACCCTAACCCTAACCCTAACCCTAACCCTAACCCTAACCCTAACCCTAACCCTAACCCTAACCCTAACCCTAACCCTAACCCTAACCCTAACCCTAACCCTAACCCTAACCCTAACCCTAACCCTAACCCTAACCCTAACCCTAACCCTAACCCTAACCCTAACCCTAACCCTAACCCTAACCCTAACCCTAACCCTAACCCTAACCCTAACCCTAACCCTAACCCTAACCCTAACCCTAACCCTAACCCTAACCCTAACCCTAACCCTAACCCTAACCCTAACCCTAACCCTAACCCTAACCCTAACCCTAACCCTAACCCTAACCCTAACCCTAACCCTAACCCTAACCCTAACCCTAACCCTAACCCTAACCCTAACCCTAACCCTAACCCTAACCCTAACCCTAACCCTAACCCTAACCCTAACCCTAACCCTAACCCTAACCCTAACCCTAACCCTAACCCTAACCCTAACCCTAACCCTAACCCTAACCCTAACCCTAACCCTAACCCTAACCCTAACCCTAACCCTAACCCTAACCCTAACCCTAACCCTAACCCTAACCCTAACCCTAACCCTAACCCTAACCCTAACCCTAACCCTAACCCTAACCCTAACCCTAACCCTAACCCTAACCCTAACCCTAACCCTAACCCTAACCCTAACCCTAACCCTAACCCTAACCCTAACCCTAACCCTAACCCTAACCCTAACCCTAACCCTAACCCTAACCCTAACCCTAACCCTAACCCTAACCCTAACCCTAACCCTAACCCTAACCCTAACCCTAACCCTAACCCTAACCCTAACCCTAACCCTAACCCTAACCCTAACCCTAACCCTAACCCTAACCCTAACCCTAACCCTAACCCTAACCCTAACCCTAACCCTAACCCTAACCCTAACCCTAACCCTAACCCTAACCCTAACCCTAACCCTAACCCTAACCCTAACCCTAACCCTAACCCTAACCCTAACCCTAACCCTAAGACCCTAACCCTAACCCTAACCCTAACCCTAACCCTAAGACCCTAACCCTAAGACCCTAACCCTAACCCTAACCCTAACCCTAACCCTAACCCTAACCCTAACCCTAACCCTAAGACCCTAACCCTAAGACCCTAACCCTAACCCTAACCCTAACCCTAACCCTAACCCTAACCCTAACCCTAACCCTAACCCTAACCCTAACCCTAACCCTAACCCTAACCCTAACCCTAACCCTAACCCTAACCCTAACCCTAACCCTAACCCTAACCCTAACCCTAACCCTAACCCTAACCCTAACCCCTAACCCTAACCCTAACCCTAACCCTAACCCTAACCCTAACCCTAACCCTAACCCTAACCCTAACCCTAACCCTAACCCTAACCCTAACCCTAACCCTAACCCTAACCCTAACCCTAACCCTAACCCTAACCCTAACCCTAACCCTAACCCTAACCCTAACCCTAACCCTAACCCTAACCCTAACCCTAACCCTAACCCTAACCCTAACCCTAAAACGTAACCCTAACCCTAAAACGTAACCCTAACCCTAAAACGTAACCCTAACCCTAAAACCGCCCCCATTCTAACCCTAACCAATGGGGGTTGGGGGTGGTGCTAGGGTTCCGGCCAATTAGGGGAGGGGTTAGGGTTCTGGCCTATCAGGAGCTAGGGGTGGGGCTAGGGGTCTGGCCAATTAGGGGTAGGGGGTGTGTTTGGGGAGGGGCTAGGGTTAGGGGGTGGTGCTAGGGGAGGGGCTAATTAGGGCTGGGGGTGTGCTAGGGGAGGGGCTAATTAGGGTTAGGGGTGGTGCTAGGGGAGGGGCTAATTAGGGCTGGGGGTGTGCTAGGGGAGGGGCTAATTAGGGTTAGGGGTGGTGCTAGGGGAGGGGGTGTGTTTGGGGGCGGTGCTGGGGGACTGGCTAATTAGGGCAGGGGGCGTGGTGTTCTGCATACTAATTAGGGGGGTGTGTGTAGGGGGTATATATGTAGTGTATATAGGGTATATATAGTGTATATATATATACTATATAGTACATATATATACACTATATAGTATATATACAGTATATATACTGTATATATATATATACAATATATACTATATATAAAAAGAATAAAAATATAAAGTCCGGTGCAGCAGTAGGGGTTTTCAGGCGACCGGGGAGTAGATATTTTTATTTAAATTGTTAAAGTTTTTTTTTAATATTTACTCCCCGGTCGCCTGAAAAGCCCTACTGCTGCGTTAAAGTTAGAAATAGAAATAGAGAGAAAAAGAAGAAAGAGGAAGAGAAATAAAGTTAGAGTGAAAGAGAGACAAAGAGAAGTAGAGTGAAAGAGAGACAAAGAGAAGTAGAGTGAAAGAGAGACAAAGAGAAGTAGAGTGAAAGAGAGACAAAGAGAAGTAGAGTGAAAGAGAGACAAAGAGAAGTAGAGTGAAAGAGAGACAAAGAGAAGTAGAGTGAAAGAGAGACAAAGAGAAGTAAAGACAAAGAGAAATAGAGACAGAGAGAAGTAGAGTGAAATAGAGAGAAGTAGAGACAGAGAGAAATAGAGACAGAGAGAAGTAGAGTGAAATAGAGAGAAATAGAGACAGAGAGAAGTAGAGTGAAATAGAGAGAAGTAGAGACAGAGAGAAATAGAGACAGAGAGAAGTAGAGTGAAATAGAGAGAAATAGAGACAGAGAGAAGTAGAGTGAAATAGAGAGAAGTAGAGACAGAGAGAAATAGAGACAAAGAGAAGTGAAATAGAGAGAAGTAGAGACAAAGAGAAGTGAAATAGAAAGAAGTAGAGACAAAGAGAAGTAGAGTGAAATAGAAAGAAGTAGAGACAAAGAGAAGTAGAGTGAAATAGAAAGAAGTAGAGACAAAGAGAAGTAGAGTGAAATAGAAAGAAGTAGAGACAAAGAGAAGTAGAGTGAAATAGAAAGAAGTAGAGACAAAGAGAAGTAGAGTGAAATAGAAAGAAGTAGAGACAAAGAGAAGTAGAGTGAAATAGAAAGAAGTAGAGACAAAGAGAAGTAGAGTGAAATAGAAAGAAGTAGAGACAAAGAGAAGTAGAGTGAAATAGAAAGAAGTAGAGACAAAGAGAAGTAGAGTGAAATAGAAAGAAGTAGAGACAAAGAGAAGTAGAGTGAAATAGAAAGAAGTAGAGACAAAGAGAAGTAGAGTGAAATAGAAAGAAGTAGAGACAAAGAGAAGTAGAGTGAAATAGAAAGAAGTAGAGACAAAGAGAAGTAGAGTGAAATAGAAAGAAGTAGAGACAAAGAGAAGTAGAGTGAAATAGAAAGAAGTAGAGACAAAGAGAAGTAGAGTGAAATAGAGAGAAGTAGAGACAAAGAGAAGTAGAGTGAAATAGAGAGAAGTAAAGATAAAGAGAAGTGAAATAGAGACAGAGAGAAGTAAAGATAAAGAGAAATGAAATAGAGACAGAGAGAAGTAAAGATAAAGAGAAGTGAAATAGAGAAAGACAGTCAAAGACAGTCAAAGACAGTCAAAGACAGTCAAAGACAGTCAAAGACAGTCAAAGACAGTCAAAGACAGTCAAAGACAGTCAAAGACAGTCAAAGACAGTCAAAGACAGTCAAAGACAGTCAAAGACAGTCAAAGACAGTCAAAGACAGTCAAAGACAGTCAAAGACAGTCAAAGACAGTCAAAGACAGTCAAAGACAGTCAAAGACAGTCAAAGACAGTCAAAGACAGTCAAAGACAGTCAAAGACAGTCAAAGACAGTCAAAGACAGTCAAAGACAGTCAAAGACAGTCAAAGACAGTCAAAGACAGTCAAAGACAGTCAAAGACAGTCAAAGACAGTCAAAGACAGTCAAAGACAAATAGAGAGAACTAGAATGAAAGAGAAATACAGAGAAATAGAGTTAGAGTGAAAGGGAAATAAAGAGCAATACAGTTAGAGTGAAAGGGAAATGAAGAGAAATACAGTGAAAAGAAATATAGTGAAATAGAGTGATAAACAAATAGACAGAAATAGAGTTAGAGTGAAATTGACAGATTTAGAGTGAAATACGCAGGAGAATGAGAGTGAAACAGACAAACTTACCTGAAACAGAGTGAAATAGACATAAGCTTAGAAGGAGAGAGACATACCTAGAAACAGCCAGAAACAGAACCACAGAGTTAGACATAGAGACAGACAGAAATAAAGTAAGAGAGAGAAAAGGAGAGTGAGGAAAACACTAAGAAGTAAAGTGAGAGGGAAAGCAAGAAAGAGAGTGAATAAAAATAACTCGACACCAAATAAAGACAGGAGCCAATGGGGGCGGGGGAGAGGGATGTATCTTTATTAAGGTGATTAGGGGATCAATTTTTATTGAATGAAAATTTTTATTTACACATCAGCAATATACATGGAAACAAAGTACACAAATGCAATTGCAAATGCAACCTATATATATACACTGATACAACTCCAACTAACATATAGAGCAATACATGGAAATTCAGCATTAAATGCAAATACAGAACAATACAAGCCAGATACATATTGACACAACAGAACCATTTTTCTACTTCTGAAGTGTTCATTACAACTTGTTTTATTCTTACAAGAAACCCAAAAAACAGCAGCACACACAAAACATAGCAGTCATCCACAACACACACCTCCGTCACCTAACACACAAACTCACCTTCCCTCTGATCTCAACCGCCCTGCTAACCCCCAGCCGTCGGCACGCACTCGCAGCGGTCCTTGGGAACGGGGTTCCCGGGAGCCTCAAAAAAAATCGTCCTGCCTGACGAAAACCCCGGTCCCCGGACGGTCCGCACCCAAACTTTGGCGATGAACGTCGCCTCGCAGACCGGCCGGGACCGAGGAAAAAAAAACCCAGCCGGGGGGGAAAAAAAAAAAAACCCCCCCAGCTGGGGATTTTTTATTCTAAGTTTAAAAATGAGTTGAAAAACCTGAAAGGTAAAAGGCATACACACAGGGTTAGGAACAGTCAACACACACACTTCCTTAAGCTTACACTCAAACCCACCCACACTCGCATCTCAACCGCCCTGCTAACCCCCAGCCGTCGGCACGCACTCACAGCGGTCCTCAGGAACGGGGTTCCCGGGAGCCTCAAAAAAAATCGTCCTGCCTGACGAAAACCCCGGTCCCAAGACGGTCCGCACCCAAACTTTGGCGATGAACGTCGCCTCGCAGACCGGCCGGGACCGAGGAAAAAAAAACCCAGCCGGGGGGAAAAAAAAAAAAACCCCCCGGCTGGGGATTTTTTATTCTAAGTTTAAAAATTAGTTGAAAAACCTGAAAGGCAAAAGGCATACACACAGGGTTAGGAACAGTCAACACACACACTTCCTTAAGCTTACACTCAAACCCACCCACACTCGCATCTCAACCGCCCTGCTAACCCCCAGCCGTCGGCACGCACTCACAGCGGTCCTCAGGAACGGGGTTCCCGGGAGCCTCAAAAAAAATCGTCCTGCCTGACGAAAACCCCGGTCCCAAGACGGTCTGCACCCAAACTTTGGCGATGAACGTCGCCTCACAGACCGGCCGGGACCGAGGAAAAAAAAACCCAGCCGGGGGGAAAAAAAAAAACAAACCCCGGCTGGGGATTTTTTATTCTAAGTTTAAAAATGAGTTGAAAAACCTGAAAGGCAAAAGACATACACACAGGGTTAGCACCAGTCATCGCACACACACACACACAAACACAAGCAGACACAGGCAGACAGAAACTGTCAGACAGACAGAGTCACACTCTTCAGCTTACATGGTAGATTCTGGGACAATAGGTAGCATCAGCAACCACAGAGACACTAATCTTCCTCCGGCACCTGCAACACAAGAAGAGGTGATCAGCAAGGGATTATCTGACAGCTAGGCATTATCCACACTCTAGGCCCATCACATTTCTGCCCAAAACTACACAGAAAAGGGAATAACTGCAAAGTTTGACAACTGTTCTAGCTAACTGTGACTACATGCTAAGGCAGCCTAGTGACAGTACAATACAGCCACAGTACACTACAAGGCAGCATAGTGACAGTACAATACAAGGCAGCATCGTGAAAGTACAATACAGTCACAGTACAAGACAGCATCGTGAAAGTACAATACAGTCACAGTACAAGACAGCATACTGACAATACAATACAGTCACAGTACAATACAAGGCAGCATACTGACAGTACAGTCACAGTACAATACAGTCACAGTACAATACAAGGTAGTACAGTCACAGTACAATACAGTCACAGTACAATACAAGGTAGTACAGTCACACTACAATACAGTCACAGTACAATACAAGGTAGTACAGTCACAGTACAATACAAGGCGGCATAGTCACAGTACAGTCACAGTACAATACAAGGCAGTACAGTCACAGTACAATACAGTTACAGTACAATACAAGGCGGCATAGTCACAGTACAATACAAGGCGGCATAGTCACAGTACAATACAAGGCGGCATAGTCACAGTACAGTCACAGTACAATACAAGGCAGTACAGTCACAGTACAATACAAGGCAGTACAGTCACAGTACAATGTAAGGCGGCACAGGCACCCACAATGTAAGGCGGCACAGGCACAGTACAATACAGTCACAGTACAATGTAAGGCGGCACAGGCACCCACAATGTAAGGCGGCACAGGCACAGTACAATACAGTCACAGTACAATGTAAGGCGGCACAGGCACCCACAATGTAAGGCGGCACAGGCACAGTACAATACAGTCACAGTACAATGTAAGGCGGCACAGGCACCCACAATGTAAGGCGGCACAGGCACAGTACAATACAGTCACAGTACAATGTAAGGCGGCACAGGCACCCACAATGTAAGGCGGCACAGGCACAGTACAACACAGGCACAGTACAATACAGTCAGAGTACACAAGGTGGCAGAGGCACAATAAAATACAAGGTGGCAGAGGCACAATAAAATACAGTCAGAAGAAAATATAAGGCGGCATAGTCACAATACCAGCCAAGACAGGTACAATGCAAGTGAGAACTTGAGATAACTCTCTGGAATATTAATTCTCCAGACCTAGACACCTTGAGAAGACAAAACCCTCTGAAATACTGCAGTCATGCGAGGAGAACATAATCCTCTCCCTATGCAAGACGAAGAGAACAGCACATGAAAAGAATGCCCTACAAAAGGTGAAAAGGAAAAAGGATGAGAACCCCTTGTGTCCATGTGCTAGCCTCAAAAAGTAAAAATGTAAAGATGCCAGAACACAGATGATCCGGCAAAGGATGTGACTAGCGGGCCAGAATGATGCCGACAAAGCATCGAGATGTAATGAAGTCCTACGACACAGAAGACAAGGGACACAAACTACATAACAGACACAAGTTCAAACTCACTGGCAGCTCCACCTTATCGACCCAAGATACCTAGCACAAGATGAGCCAGAGGCTGATGATGCCAAAGGAAACAAAGCTCTAAGGCAAAAGCATGATGATTAAACAGAACTCCTTACAAGAAATTAGTGCCAAAGCTGTTAGGAGGATGCTCGAGAAGCTGGACAGCCTGAGAGAAAGAAGCGATGACTGCGGAGTGACTGTGGCGATACCTCTGCACCCAAAGGCGGCCTCCTCAGGCGAAAACATCCACGATGACGGTCGAGACTTGAAGATGACTGACGACACAAACCGTGCTAGGACGCGCAGATGACTCGGAACCGCCCTGCCCGGCAAAGGCTCTGGTGAGGCTGAAATAAAACCCTCTCCCTTCGCTTCCAAGGGGCCCATCCCACTAAGGCCCTCTCCTCTAAGCTAACTTTAAATTGCCTCCTGTGATTGCAAAGCTTTTTCCCCTTCTCCCAACCACCAGCCCCAGAACTTATCTTTTTGAAGATGAGCGGACAAAATCCATCTGCGATGCAAAAGAACACGTTGGCACCGTGGATGTTGAGATAGCTGTGACTGCTTCGGTGTTGCCATATCCAAACCAAAGCTCTACACCTCATCAGGGTACCTAAGACAACAAAACAGAATATGTGACAATTGCCCTACAAAAGAATAATCCCAAGGGCTCCTCTAAACCACCACCTCAGCTCACCTCAAATCGTCATGTGACTCCAGAGATGGCCCATAGGGTACCTGCAAAATGAAAAGGTACAGTCTCAGCAAACTGCTGCACACTGCTCGCTTGAGCCACCCCACCTAGACACCAACTCACCTGCTAGCCACTATTCTTTGGCACGCCTGGGACAGCACCTGCAAGGAAAGAAAGCAAAAAAGCATGCTCAGTGACTGTGCAAACACAACCTCCCCAGTCAGACGGGACAGAATCACACATATATCTTAAGCTTACACCCACCTGGCCACTGGCATCCGGGCCCGGGACATCTTCCAAGTGGAACGCCTAAAATAAAAACACAACAGTGGATGCTTAGAGTTGCATCAGAAATTGAAACCTGAGCCATAACAAACGCTTCTCTGCATTGGTCATGCTCACCTTGACCAGTTCACCTTGACTGCTGATATCCCACCATACCACCTAAAAATAAAGACAAAGAACAATGCTGTAACACATCACCATTTACACTTTCCCTGCAAAGACAAATGGGGACTGACTTAAGCTCTACACCCACCTGGTTACAGGCCTCCTGGCCCGGGACATCTTCCAAGTGGACCGCCTAAAATAAAAACACAACAGTGGATGCTTAGAGTTGCACCAGAAATTGAAACCTGAGCCATAACAACCGCTTCTCTGCACTGGTCACTGCTCACCTTCACCAGTTCGCCTTGACTGCTGATATCCCGCCATACCACCTAAAAATAAAGACAAAGAACAATGCTGTAACATAGTCACCATTTACACTTTCCCTGCAAAGACAAATGGGGACTGACTTAAGCTCTACACCCACCTGGCCACTGGCATCCTGGCCCGGGACATCTTCCAAGTGGACCGCCTAAAATAAAAACACAACAGTGGATGCTTAGAGTTGCACCAGAAATTGAAACCTGAGCCATAACAACCGCTTCTCTGCACTGGTCACTGCTCACCTTCACCAGTTCGCCTTGACTGCTGATATCCCGCCATACCACCTAAAAATAAAGACAAAGAACAATGCTGTAACATAGTCACCATTTACACTTTCCCTGCAAAGACAAATGGGGACTGACTTAAGCTCTACACCCACCTGGCCACTGGCATCCTGGCCCGGGACATCTTCCAAGTGGACCGCCTAAAATAAAAACACAACAGTGGATGCTTAGAGTTGCACCAGAAATTGAAACCTGAGCCATAACAACCGCTTCTCTGCACTGGTCACTGCTCACCTTCACCAGTTTGCCTTGACTGCTGATATCCCGCCATACCACCTAAAAATAAAGACAAAGAACAATGCTGTAACATAGTCACCATTTACACTTTCCCTGCAAAGACAAATGGGGACTGACTTAAGCTAACACCCACCTGGTTACAGGCCTCCAGGCCCGGGACATCTTGCAAGTGGATCTCCTAAAATAAAAACACAACAGTGGATGCTTAGAGTTGCACCAGAAATTGAAACCTCAGCAATAACAGCCGCTTCTCTGCACTGGTCACTGCTCACCTTGCCCACTTCGCCTTGAGTGCCGATACCCCAGGTCACATCCTAAAAATAAAGAACAGTGCTGTAACAGAGCCACCATTTACACTTTCCCTGCAATGAAACACAGGGACTGACCTTCTTGAGGGAAAGTCCTCCACCAGTATGGGGTGCTCTGCCACGGATTGAATCCATCTGCATCTGAAAGAAAGTTAAGATGAAAGTCAAAGTGCTGCAGGATAACTGGATGGCTCCAGACATCTTGGGTCAATCTACAGATACTACTTAAAGTCCAGCTACACCCCGCATTATAAATTTCAAGTCCCCAGCACTTGCTCTACGACACCTACACCCAACTACGGAGAAGGGCAGAGCAGCTCCGGGACAAATACACACCCACACCCGTGACACGGGAGACGACAAACGAGGGAACACAACAGGGACAGAAAACTCTCGGCGAGAAGAATGACCGCAAAGAAGACCGAAAACTCTGAATGAGATGTCCGAGGTGAGAGCCCTGGTGGGCTAACCAGGCTCAGAAAACCCTGCAGGAAGAAGATGTTAGCAGGATGACTTATTCCAAGCACTGCAAAGATGGATGCCCGAGAGTCCTGTGGTTAAAAACCTCTACCTATCTTTGCCTTCTAACAAGTCCTAATCCGCCAGAATGGATCGTTGCGGAGCGCAGCTGTCGATACAGCTCGGAACAAGACCTGAAAAGACATTGGACCGGATGCTTCTAAAGAGAGATGCAATTTTGATGCCTGTCTGGGCTCCCAAATGAAAGGTTCAATGTGATCGGCGCCTGGCCGAGGAACAGAGAGATTAGAGATGCTAAGAATGACTCCGGCGTTTCCTATCGGCCCCTTGAAGGGCTAAGGCAAAAGACACGGAAGACCAGGTGCCCAAAAGACAGTGCACAACAGATGGGACACGTGAAATGCCCTGGGACTGCTCTGCCCTGCACACCTCAGCATTGAGATGAAAAACAACACTTTCCCTTTATGCACCTAAGGGGCCATTTCTTGGACATGCCTGCCTCCAAAGCTGACTCAAAAACCCCTCCCGGTGACCCCTGACTCAGCACCCCGCTTTCAAATCTTCTGTGAGCCATAGCCCCCCACTTATCTCTTGGACTGGGGATGCGAATCCACGTTGGGTGCGAAAGAAAGCCGCCTCGCCCTCGGGGAGGTTCCTGCTGTCACTGGGCTGTAGTCTCTTAGTCAGCTACAATAAAAAAACCTCATATGAATGTGCAATCTCAGCAGCATGTCGGCCAAAATGCAACAACTCTGCTACTCACCATTTCTTAAGAAGGCCCGGGTCCTGGTCCCGCACGCTTTGGCCGTGCTCGGAGGCCGATGTCATCGTCATAGGGTATACCTGCGTTAAAAGGAGACGAGGGGATGCGGCAATGCTGAAACTTGAGTGGACCCTCCCTTCCTCCTCCCTGCCTCCCTGACTCACCGCAACTCTTCGGCTGTTACCAAAGTCTACCCAAAGGGCACCTTCAAGTGGGAAAGATCAAGGCTTCATCACAGAGTCCTGTATTACTTCCAGAGGGCTCACGAGAGAAGCGAACTGGGTCCGTCGGGTGATTGGGGAGGGAGTCTCGATGCAAAGTGAGCAAACCGCCTAAAATGCACAAATGACAATGGATGCTTTGAGTTAGACCAGAATGTGGCATCCGAGCAATAACAACTGCTTCTGCCCACTACTCACTGCTCACCTTACCCACTTGATCTTGACTGCTGATATGCGGCATCACTTCCTAAAAAGAAGGAAAAAGAACAATGCTGTAACATAGCCACCATTTACATCTGCCCTGAAAAGCCAAGCAATGACAGACCTTCCCAGAAAGAAGGGGCAAAACAAAATGGAAAGGTGTGTACCGACGTAGGGTCCAAAAGCGTCGTGTGGCCAAAGTAGTTTCTGTCCGAAACCCCTTGAATGTCACCTCCTGCTGCGACGGTCTCGGTCGTACGGGACCGGCACTTTAAATGCTGCTGGCCACCTGTAAAACACAAAATAACAAAGGCCGCTTAGAGTTTCATGACTTACGCAAGAATGCCTGTAGCATCCGGTTCTATGCCAGAACTGATACTCCTCTCGCTCGCCTGTACGCATCTGGTCACGGTGCCCCGGTGCTGCTAGCCGACCGTGTCACGCTCCTTGCATCTTCAAAATTAGATGAAAATATGACCGACGATGTAAACGTAGAGAAGAAAGTCAGGCCATAGCTCAGGCTTTCGGCGCCGACTCGTCTCGTCGCCGTGCTCCTCCGGTCTCCAGTGTTTGTACTGGGTTTACTATGTTACTATCCCTCTGCAAAAGAATTCTTCGTTAAAGTCACTCAGACACATAGGGAAAGCTTAAGCTTCTCAAAGTTCCCATTTCTCAACGCAAACTGTCTAGGATCTGACAACAGCATGCATTAAGACAAAGAGCTACAAAACTGTGAGACGCCGCTATACTGTTCCCTCTGTCTCTGCCCAACTCCGCACGGACCGGCCACACTCGCTGTGTCTGAGGTGGGGCTCGGGTGGTTAAAATGTTAGCCGTAAAGTTGTCTGTCTAGCCCACCTACCCTCTTATCTATTCCACAGGGCAGAGCAGTTCCAGGCTAAACACAACACATTACAAACAGCGTGACACAAGGACAACAAACAAAGATCCCAGCAAAAATAGCAATTAGAATAATAGCAAGGACTGAGATGATGCCAAAAGAGATGACCGACGGTACGCCGATGGCGGACGGAGAGGGCTCTAAGGAGCAGAAGAAAAGACTGTAACACAGTGACCTGTTAAAGAAACTGTCAGTCACGATGATCAAGATAGCTGTGAGATAATAGTACGTTCAGAATGCTCCCCGTAACCGTACAACCTTACGAGCCCCGGGATGCTACAACTCACGGCCGGAAAGGAGGATGGTACGGCCGGGAATGAGGCCTCAAAAGAGGTCCGATTTGATGCTTCTAAGATACGACTCGGAGATGCGGCCTAGCCCGTAAAAGAATGGACGGTATCGGCATTGTGCCGAGAAGCGCGAATGTTCGAGAATCTAGAGATGATGGCTGACGCTCGTGATAAGGTCCTCGAGGGGAAAAGACAGCGATATCTGATCTGAGGGATCCCAAAGACAGGCTAGACAACATGGCACACGAGACAACATGACACACGCTGGAACTGTTCTGCACTGCACAACTTAGAGCTACAATCAAAAGTAGAGCTGCTCCTTTTAGCTGTCCTAAGGAGCTCCTTTGAAAAGATCCTTTTCCTCTCTGCTAGTTGTTAAACCTGTCCCAGGAATTCCCAACCCGGTACCGTACTAACATCCCGCCTCCGGGCCGTGGCCCCTGACTTATCTTTTGGGTGACTCGGAAGGCCCCCTGATCACCGGTTCGGCTCTTTGTCACCTACAATCAAGAAAATTAAAACCAAAGTATGAGTTTAGTGTTACGTGAGCCAAATCCCAGTGAGTCAGCTACTCACCCTGTCCTTAGTGTGTCTGGGTCTTTGACTCGCTGGTTTCATAGTGAGTCTAAGGCTATAGCTGTTACTGTGATTGGCACCACAGTTAGCAAGAGACAAAGTCACACAGCCTTTCTGTGATTGCGGTGGATGCGCTTGTGTGCCCTAAGACATGTAAATACATCCCCGGGGCTTCTGAAAACTCTTAGGGAGGCCCTCAAATGGACTCTGCTTCTCACCGTGCTACCTCCTAAACCCCACCACAGTAATTCCTACCTGGGTCACCCACCCTCTCTAGGTCACAGTCCCCAACTTCCTTACCAGAAGCCGCAATCTCAAAGATCATTTTCAACTCAAGGAAGATCCCTTTTGTAACATGCCGAATCTGCTGAAAAAATCTGAAGTATCGCTCTTGACATGACCTAGAATCTCAGGAAGCGGTGCTTCTCCTAAAAACAACAAGAACAATACCAGAAGTTTTAAAAGCAATGGACCATCCCTGAACACACAACCCAAAATCATAAACTTAAATACTCCCTGGATTCAATGCAGCTTTCTTCAGTGTCTTCGAAGCCTCTTTTGCTTTAGATGCCCAAAAGCACCTGCTGAAAACAAGCTAAGCTGAAAAACCATCTTCACCGAATGGAGAAGAGAGCTCTTAGCCCAGCTGATTCCCAGGAGGGAATGAAGCCCCTTAGCAAAGGCTGGGGTTAATATACCCCTGTTTGGGCCCACCTCTCATTCCCATGAGTCCCTGGGAAAAGGGAGGAGACAAATCCCACTGGGTATAAAAGCCCTCAGAGGAGCTGTAGCTGTTTGGCTCCTATGACTTAAATTCCAGGTAGGTATGGGGCTCCATTTAGAAGCAAACTTTTCCAGGAAAAGGTAATGCCCTTTTTTTTTCTATAACTACTTTGAGCAAAAAGGCAGTAAACGAGTGAGATATGGAACTTTGTGCTTTGGCAGCATAGCGAGATAAGTCGGATAATTTGTTGTGAACTTGGGAAACTTTGCCTAAGTGATTACTAAGTAGCGCTCCATATGTGACTAAAGAGATGAGGGAAGAACAGTAGCGATATGAATAGTGTGAATCTCATAAGAACCTTTAATGAGGGTCCCCCTAATTTTATCTGCATTAAACTGACACAATGGGGAAATGGGAATAAAAGGGCTTCGCCACTTTGCTTTAGTCCTCTAAAACATTGGCAAAAGATGAATGTGTCTGTGGGAAAAGAGATAGAGATAATGCTGCAGGTAATCTTACCTCTGATCCACTGCAGCTGTGTTAATTATCAAAAAGTGGCATCAGCCTTGCCCTCCCAGCTATGGGTATGATAAAGAGTGAGTAAGTTGGGAGGGCGTTGTGTTGGAGTCAGAGTCAGTAGGAGTCTGCTAGCCGTGCTATGAGGAGGAAGGGACGGGAGGTCGGGAAAGGGACAAATGAGGTAAGCTACTGTACGAGGCACAGAGGGAGATAGGCGGCCGCGCTAAGGACAGAAGGGAGTGAGCTGGAACAGCAGAAGAAAGAGAGTAGAAAAAAAGTTGAGACACTGGGTCTACAGAGTAGCTGCTGCCGTAAATAGACTGGCCCTGAGAGCTGTGTAGAGTTGCCCATAAAAAGCTCTAGAGAAAAGACATGAGAGACTGCTAGATAATAAGGTGTTAATGTTTGGAATCCAGTGAAGTCTTTAAAGAGGCGCTCAAGAGTGCAGTGTCCCTCTCAAGTTCCACATTTACCTCACTTTCAGTCTTTCAAATGATGGGGAAAAAAGGGGATTTTCACATTGGTGCAAACTTTCCAAAAGGAGGGACACCTGGACTTCCTCCTGAACTTAAACCTTAGGACGATGAAAAGGGGGAGGTACCCTTAATGCAAACCTGTAAAATACTGTGCTCAAGGTCTTGCATTTCCGTTTAAACTGGAAAACAAAGCAAAATGGGGATTCCCTGTCTACTAATGCCCCAAACAGGAGGGAAAAGGGAGGGTGTCCTACAATGGATACCGTGAAAAATGCAGGGGAAGGTGACTCCCCATCAATTGAAACACAAGCGATGACAGAAAAAGAAGTATTCTTCCTCAGTTTAAACCCTTGTTCTCCTAGTAATGCCCCTTTTTCATGGGGGCACTGGGTAGGGACTGCATGTAGCAAAGAGGGACTGACAAGATGAAAGGCAAAAGTTGAAAGATAGACTCCGGGACCCCAGACCCTCCCCCGTGGGCTCCGGCGCCTCTCCTCGGCGCGATGGCTTTTCCCTCGGAGTTCTCTCGGAGGGAGGCTCCTTGCCCGGATCGTCCGCCTGCTCCCGGGCTCCTACGACGCGCTCTGGCCGTGGTGCCCGAAGGGACGCTCGGGATGCCCCCGCCGGTCCCTCTCCGCTGCCGGTTCCCTGTGCGGGTGGGTGGACGTAACCCCTAAAAATGACCCCCGGGGGACCTGGCACCTCGTGACCCTCGCTGATCACACTGGGGCTGCTTGACTTTGAATGGGTAGAGAGAGGTAGAGGAAAGTCCTGCAGGTCATTGGCTTTTCTGCAAGGCCCGGTATCTGCCTCTGAAGCTTGAGGGCTCTGGGGGGTCTTTCCCATGGAAAAGTGCTGTCACTTGGGTCCAGGGCTGGTTTAGAAAGTTTCGGGAAGGACGTGTGGTTGCTGGGATGATTTCAGTGGTTTTAGGACTTGGTCTGGGATGTTGAAGTTTTTTAGGAGCCGATGGAAACAGTTTAGATGTTCTAAAGCAGGCCTGTCAGAGCTAGAAAAAGGTGACTATGGCTTTGGGGGCTTCTAGATGCCCCTCAAAAGTTTGTAGGAAGTCCTAAATCCTCTGAGGCCCTTCTAAGGCCCTGAAATACCGTTCACAAACCTCCAATGGTGTGCTAAAGCAACCCGATGACATCTACGATGTCCCCGGAAGTCACGAGGTCCCCGAAACATTGCTGAGACTGAACGTAACACCGAATGTTCTGGCCTGCGAGGATAGGGATAATTCGGAATGGAAAATGCCTCCCCTGCCAGGCGTGCGGGTTGTAATGTAATGGGCCTCGTGGACTCTGGGTGACTCCTGATAAACTGACGCAGTGAGCCCCTCGGGGGCTCGGGGACAGAGAGGAAGTGAAAATCCTTGGCCACCCGGAGGTGTGCTATGGGGAGACAGATAGAGATGGTGCTAAAGGCAGTCTTGCCTTTCATATATTGCAGCTGTGTTAATTACTCAAGAGTAGGAATAGCCTTGCCCTCACAGCTATGGGTGCGATAAAAGAGCGAGTTAGCCGGTAGTCAGTCGGAGTCTGCCGGCCGAGCTGCGAGGAGGAAGGCGTGCGAGGGACGGAAAGGTTGAGACGTCGTACGAGGAACGGACGGGGTGAGGGGGCCGTGTTAGGGATGGGAAGGAGTGAGCTGGAACTGCAGAAGGAAGAGAGAAGAGAGAAAGAACCAAAGCTGTGTGGAGCTGCCCATGGGAGGCAACATAGAAAAGGCATGAAAGATTTCTAGATTGTAGGAATGCCTTTTCACACGTGAACAGGTGTTTCCATATAGGGAAAGGTTTAGGACTCACCTCAAAACCTTTTAAGGGAAGAACTCTAGAAGTTTGTTTGCTCTCCTGACAGTAATTGGCTCAGTGCTAAGACATAAACACTGATAGGTCTGCTTACCTATTCCCCAGAAACAGCTATTCTCTGTTGAGCTCTTTGGCAAAGAAACCCACCTAAATCGTCCAATACTTAAGGGAGAACATAAAGCTTCTCAGTGTATTCTTGAGGTGTTGTAGGAGATGTATGGGACCTGCCCCTATACTGTGCTCAGCTTTGTTCTATTTTTTTTTTTATTAAAACCTTTTTGCTTTTTCGAGACGTACTCGACCATGCCGTCTTGCAAAATTATTTAAGACATTTTCTGTAAGGTGCTGGATACCCTCAGAGGTGTAGGACTCTCACAGAGCTAATTCCACCTGGCTCTTCGAGAAATTCAATACTAGATAACAAGGTGCTAATGCTTAAAGCCTTTGAGAGGCCACTCGGACTCTGAGTGTCATGGCCGTCTACACGACAGTGTTTGCTGGTCCTGATCTGGGACAAATCATCTGATGTTTATGATTTTGATAAGTGTATTCCCGTTTTTGTACAACAGCACCTGAGTGGAAAGGGTGGCTAGATTCCACAGGTGGGAAAGATTTCTGACCGCATTTCTAAGGGCTTGGAAGTAGGCTTCCAAAGACTTAAGGCCGGCGAGAAAGCTGGTGCCTAGCAGGCTTCACGTAGCCAGAGCGCTGCACTAGATGGCTACGGGCTCTTCAGAAGAGATGGTAAAGGAAGAAGAGGTGGAGGGGTGGCCCTTTATATTAAGGAGAATTTTGATGCTGTAGCAATTGAAACTAAGGAAGATGGAGTTGAATGCTTATGGGTAAGAAGTAAGGGGAAGGCCAACAAGGCTGACATCCTCCTGGGAGTCTGTCATCGTCCACCCAACCATGAAGAAGAGGTGGGCAACTTATTCTATAAGCACCTGGAGAGTGGTTCAGGATCGTCAGCCCTTGTTCTTCTGGGTGACTTCAACCTACCGGACATCTGCGGGGAACTTAATACAGCAGATAAGAGGCAGTCCAGGAAAGTTTGAGACTCTATGGAGGACAACTTTTTGTTAGTGGGTCAGCCCACCAGGGGAGGGACCATGTTAGATCTGTTGTTTGCAAATATAGATGGGCTGGTGGGAGATGTGGTGATTGCAGGTCGCTTGGGACAGAGTGATCATGAAATAATAGAGTTCTCAGTATTTGGTGAAATCAGGAGGAACGCCAGTAAGACTCTTGCATTCGACTTCTGGAGGGCAGACTTTGGTCTTTTTAGGAGGCTTAGTAAGGGAAGCAGTCCTTAAAAACAAAGGAGTTCAGGAAATGTGGGCCTGCCTCAAAACAGACATCTTGAGGGCACAGGGATGAGGGCACAGGGACACACTGTCCCTGCGTGCCAAAAGATAAGTTGACGGGGTAAACGTCCGGCCTGGATGGGCGAGGAGGTTTTGGAGGAACTTAGAAATAAAAAGGGGACGTATCATCTTTGGAAGGAGAGGCAGGTCTCTCAGGAAGCATTCAAGGGGACTGCTAGAGCATGTAGGAAAAAAATTAGGCAGGCTAAAGCTCACTTTGAACTTAGAATGGTGACTGCTGTAAAGGATAATAAATGTTTTTACAAATATATTAACGGTAAAAGGAAGGGTAAGAGCAACCTTTGTTCTTTATTGGACATGGGAGGGAACTTAGTAACTGCAGATGAGGAAAAGGCAGAAATGCTTAATGCCTACTTTGCCTCAGTTTTTAGTGGGAAGACGACTTGCCTTCATGACAACTGTCCTCTGGGGTTGGTAGATGATGTCAGGAAACAGAATGGTTCCCCCATTATCCAAGGGGAGGCGGTCGGAAAACTGCTGAAATACTTGGATATCCGTAAGTCTATGGGACCAGATGGGATCCATCCCAGGGTGATGAGAGACCTGGCAGAAGAAGCCTGTGGGAAAGTGGCACAGGGAGCACCACAGAGCCACAGAGAATGAAAAAGGAACGGGAGTTAGACATGGAGAAGGACAGAGAAAAAGACAAATGCCAAATACATGGCAAAGACAGAGGGATACAGTGACAAAGAGGGAAACAAGGAACCAGAGAGGAAATGACCGTGGCATGTGCCGGTAGGGGGGGAAGAAGGGCGAAGCGTGGTGCGGGGATGGAGACGGAGAGGTGCGGCCGGAAGGGCGGAGGTTGACAGAGAGATGGGTGCGATGAGTGTGAAGAATTGGGCGGCGGGTACGGACGGGTATGGGCAAAAGGACGACGAGAGGGACGAAGACATAGAGTCGTGATGCAGGACAAAGGAAAAAAAGGAAGAAAGAAGAAAGATAAAGATGCAGGCAGGGAGGGAGACAAAAAGCAGGACAGAACAGGGAGAGGGGCTGAGCAACATTTATTAAACAAATATTGAGGACTCATTCCTTACAAGAAAAAGAAGAACAAGACAGAGTGAAAGGAAATGGAAGGGGGAGCACACAGGACAAGAAAGGAGCATGAGACGCATCTATACGGGTGGCATCGGCAAAAAGAACCGGGCTGAATTTTTCTCATTGGGCCTGCTTCTCACTGCCGTGATGCCCGGGAAAAGGGAGGAGGCAAATCCCACGAGGTATAAAAGCTCTCAAAGGGGCTGCAGTTGTTTGACTCCTCTGACTTAAATTCAAGGTGAGTTAAGGGCTCAACAGAGAAGAAAACCCTTCCGGGAGGTAAGGACACTTTCTTTTTTTGCTACAGCTACTTCAAGCAAAAGGGCAGAAATAAAACTTTGTGTTTTGGCAGCACAGCTAGGTAAGTTGGATAATTTGTTGCAATTATTCCTTAGTGATTACTGTATAGTACTCCACATGTGACTAAGTAGGATGACAAAGAATGGCAGTGATATGAATGGTGTATATCTCAATAAGACCTCCAAACAGGGCTATCTGTATTATAAATAAGAAAAATAGTACGCTCCCCGGCAGTGTTAGGGTTATGTACGTGCCGGGCTCGCTCCCATCTGTGATCCTTGGTACTGGAATACTGATAGAAGTGCCCCAAAATGCAGCTTTAAACCCTTAAAATACTGAAAAAGGCAGAGATTCCTTCAGTTAAGAATGAGGAAATGGGGCAGTAGTTTCCACGTAAACCGATAACATGACAAATAAATGGCTTATCCCCCTTTAATTTCATTGCCTAAAATTTTTGGAAAAGAAGGGGTTTCCTCATTTTAAATCTCTCCTGTGATGGAAAAAGGGGGATTTTCCCCTCAATTCAAATCCTTGAAAAGGAGGGACAGCTGGGCTTCCCCCTCTTAAGTCTTAGGATGATGAAAAGGGGGCGTTACCCTTAATTCAAACCCACGAAAGAGCATCATCAAAGTTTTCCCTTTCCGTGGAAAATAATGGAAAATGCGGATTCCGTATCACTACCCCTGAAAGTGTGGAAAAGGTAAGCTTTCTGTCAATTGAGACCATTACAATTGCAGGGGAAGGGGATTCCCCCACAATTTGAACACAGTTAATTATGGAAAAGGAAGCTTTTCCCCTCACTTTAAACCCCTTTTCTCCTAATAATCCCTCTCTTTACTAAGGGCTTTAGGGAGGGACTGACAAGATAAAATGGAAAAGTTTAGAGCTCCTCCCTGGGACCCCGCATGCTGCCCAGGTCGCTTGGGTGCTGCCCCTTGGCACGAGTGCTTTTCCCTCGGCATTTTCTTGAAGCCACGCTCCGTGCCCAGGTGCACCCGGCTGCTCCCCAGCCCCTGCTGGATGCTCTGACGGTCATTCCTGGAGGGACGCTCGGGATGCCCCCGTTGGTGCCTCTGGACTAACGGCTCCCAGCACAGGTATGCCGGGGGAACCCTCTGAAGGCAGCTGGTCACACCTGGAGCTGTGACATCTTGGAGTGGGGAGGTGAGGTGGAGAAAGGTACTGCTGGTCGCTCCCTCCGCTGCACAGACCTTCATCTGCCCCTGAAACACTGAGATCCTGGGCTTTCCTTTCTGTGGACAAGAGTTATCCTTGCCTGGGTGCCTGTGGCCAAAATGGGCATTCTGCCTCCAAAATTCTGATGTCCTAGGTTTGTAATTACCGAGGAAATTCCCCCCAGATCATAAGAAATGAGCAGTAATTTTTCCTTGCCAATCATTACTGATTTGTTTTTCTGTTGAAGTCTTTGACACGTTCCTTGAGGGGTCAGGAGTTCGGCCAGGTTGTTTATGGCTAATCCTGACAGGCCCAGACCAAACCTGAGCATCCCCAATTTCTGGTCCACCCTGAGTTTCAGGGAAATATTGATACAGTTTATAAGGACTCCCTTTGCCTGCTACACAGACTTTCCGTGTGCATCCAGGGAACAGATTCACTCTGTAGTATATATTAATTCATGTTCCTGGAATATAATAATAAATTAATTTAGGTGTTATTGGTAGAGGGGGGGAAGGTGCATTCCCTATAGTACATGTGTTTTGGAGGCTGTCAGCTCAGGCAGGAACTGAATGGTAACCTCACAAGAAACTGTTTTACATTTTCCTTGTGTATGTTGGTTCATGTTCACGAATAATATTTTATACATGTAATATTCACAGGTATGGGTGACGGTAAATTACACAAACAGCAGAACGCTGAAACCGGGTGCAACTAAGATCTGATAAGAACTGATAGCCCAAGAGAATGGATCCGGTCAAGTCATCAAGACTTGCTTGGAAGCACCTAAACCCATCCCTACTGGCTGAGCACCGCTGCGATTCTATCGGCAAAAACCATCGAGGGACAAAGAAGCTATAGAAATTCAGAACAGAACTGTAGCACCAACCTTTAGAGATTCTTTGCTTCCCTTGATAGCTGGACTTTGTAACATGTTCAAGCTTGTCCCTGGACTCTCCAACACGTTCAGACTTGTACACTGAGCCAAAAGGTATAAAACCAGTGGGCCTGGAGGCAGACCGGTGTGAGACCTGGGGGTGTGGTGTCGCGGGACACTTCATGGAGGTCTCACCCGGTGTGCGCTGCCTATTTCCTCGCTCCGTTTCGGTATTGGCTTTGTCAATTTTGCGCTTGTGGCTTTTTCACTGGCAATCTGGCAATAAATTCTATTTTATTATAATTGGCTTTATTAATTTATAACAACTCCATCCTTTGTTCCCAAATGCCAGTTCTCACAGACACCACCTAAGCAGAAAACTACTACAAGTTTTTCGGTTTAGTGGAAAACTTTTACTACATCTAGTTGTATGGGTAAAATAAATACATTTATTAATGGTCATTGGAGGAAAACTTTTCAGACAGGAAAAAAAACCATTGGACAGATCCCATTTTGACAACATTGCTTTCTTTTGGGATTAATATCCCCATATATAGCATCATAGATATATATGTGTGTATATATATATGTATATATACACCATCTATATATCCATATATAGCATAAAAAAAAAGATATTTTGCAATTTGGTATTATGAAATGGAGTAACATAGGTATGTTGGGACTTAATCTTCTAGCATTTTGAAATAGATTTATGGTAGTATTTTGAAACTGGGTTACTTTGATAGTTCTCAACTCGTCATTCTAGTATTTTGAAATGGACACTTTGAAACGTGCATTTCTAATTAAACCAGGTTGACTAATAAAACACTTAATGCAGGTGTTTTGATGTTTTGGAATTGAATTTTTATAACCTGAGAGATTGTTTTAACACTGTAGGCTGTCTTATGGATATTTTGCAAAAAGAGATGTAAATATTTTTTAGAGTGAAGGGTTTGGTATTTTGTACCCTGTGCATGGCAAGGTTATTCTGGTCAGACCAGACTGCTGCCTCCTAAAATTAGGAACAACACAGGATTTCACCCAGATGCAAGCTGCCGCAAGTTGGAAGCCTGGCTGCCCTTGGAGTGCCAAACACCTCCTACAAACTGACATCAGGAACCTGGGGGCTGTGTAAGAGACGGTCCGTAAGTTCCTCATCTGCCTCACCACCGTCGCCAAAGACAGAGACTGAAGACTCCAAAAGGACTGCAACTAAAACCTCCTCCACTACAGGAGCCCTGGCCTGGCTGAGGGGGGATGTCAGCCAACCGCTGCCTGCAGGGGCGCTTCTTGGACTGATGTATCCCCATGGGAACCCAGTGGAATCAATGGGCACGCCACGCTGGACTGATCTCGAACTGCTTTTGGACTGGTTTGTTCTGTACTTGCCCTGTACCTGTTCCCTCAGTGGACAATTGCTGTACACATGGACATTTGCTCTAAGCGGTGGAGCGCTTTGTCCTGTTTCAGCGTAGCTGCTGGTGGTCTCCCCACCTTCTGGCCACCTGCCTATCGCTTCGCAAGGGACTATAAAGAGACTCCTTAAGATATGACCCGAATTCGATATCTCCCCACGGAAGAAGACGACGCATCTATTGGTCAGCAAGCACCACGAGGACTCTGTCTCTCCGTTGGTAGCTGTATCCCCTCTTCTCTCTTTCTCTCTCTTTTTTTTCTCTCTTTATCTCTCTCTCTCTTCTCTCTCTCCCTCTATCGCATATAGTGATGTGTGCACTTAATAAAGTGTACTGTTGTTGAGAGCAGATTGTTGTTGTCCCCTGCTGTGCCTTTTGCACTCTGAGATCACTCGAACCATCGTGACTCCTGCCTGCATTAGCGGGCTGTGACAGGCTGAGTTTGGTTTCCCATGGAAAAAGGGCCACTGTTGGTGTCTAATGCCCCATGTCTGCCACTGGGCTTCTGCCTGCTGAAATTCCACTAAAATTCTGAACGGATGAGGACTTCTCCCAGATGCAAGCTGCCGCAAGTTGGAAGCCTGGCTGCCCTTGGAGGGGCAAACGGCGCCTACAAACTGACATCGGGAACCTGGGGACTGAGTTTGGTTTCCCATGGAAAAGGGCCACCGTTTGTGCTTAAAGCCCCATTGCTAGCACTGCGCTTTCACCCAGTAAATCTACAAATGCTGCAGGATTTCTCCCAGATGCAAGCTGCCACAAGTTATAATCCTGGGTACATACAAAACCAAAATCTATTTCTATTACTAACATTAAAAAAAAATCTCAAATTTTAACTGCAATAAAACCTAAGAAAACCCTATTAAAAATAAAATCTAAAAATCCCATTTCAACTTACCCAAAACCCCAACCATTCCAAAGCAATGTTTTTTTAGTGCCGAAAAACCTCAAACATTTTAAATAACTACTATGAAAATGCCCTCTATCCACCACACCACCAATATCACATAAAACAAATAAATTATTCTCTTCATACAGCACACACTTATAAAAAAGTATGTAAATCTCTCTGAAATCTGGACAATAATTACAAATTAGCCCAAAAATAAAAACTTTAATCTCATTAACAAAACACTCCAAAACAAACACAACCTAAAAAATGTCACCATACAACCAACTACCAGCAAACAAACCACTCTACAGTCTTCTCACTAACAGTTCTTATCACATCATAAAAATGGAACAAAAATAAAAAACAACCATATAGAATCCCACACAACAAATCACAAAAACTAGCAAAAAAGATAAACCAAATTACTAAACTCAAAACTGTACAACTGATCCTAACCATGTCTAAAGGAAAAGAATCAAAGCTCTATCTCTACACTAACTCAAAAATAATAACCAATGCTCTATAAAATTCACTTAGAAAACCAAACTAATGACCAACATGTAAAAATATAAACTACTGAAATAGAGACATCACTACCCAAAAGAACTACCTAAAATACCCTACCATATCAATAGCCATGTTGCCAAAAATAAAACTAACTAAAAACACCAAGACAACAAACAAATCAAACTACAAAAATAAAAATATCACAAATAAACTTAAATTACCAACACCAAATATTATTCCTCAAATCATCAGAACAAAACCACCACCTATATATACACACAAAATCAAAAGATCAGTTTAACCATAAACAGTACCTTCCAAATTATCCATAAAGATAAAATATATGTTGCAATCAAAGAAGCCAAATAAATAAACCCCTGTAACATAATAAGCAACAATCCAATTATAAATATTAGGAAACCTTCACAGATTAACTACATCACACTTCTTCAAACCCACCAAAACAAACACTACATAGGCACCATGAAAAAAGCCACCACCTAATAAATAAAAACCTCCCCTATACCTCCTGGTGCAGCCAATTACACCATCGTAAACCTCAGAAAACATCGCCTTTCAAAATACAATACTCCACCAAAAAAAAAAAAATCAACAACAAAACTCAATTTGAAAACAACCGGATCAGTATGTAGCCTAAGAAACGTAACATTAAATAAACAGACCATACCCCTTACCATATACCAACTACAAACAAAATAAAACTATACTAGAAGTTATTAAAAACCACCTGAAAACCACTAAACAGAGAAAAATTTAAAAAATTAAAGTTCTTTTCTTCTCACAACCCCCATTTCTTTTTTCTGGGGGGGTGAGGGAGGGATTAGCAAAATGAAGTTAAAAACAGAAAGTAGAAAAAATTCCCCTAACAAACCCACACTGGCTTACCTGCCTGCTGCTGCCCAGCACAAAGGTTTGTCCCTTGGCAGCTCCTTTAAGCAATGCTCCACATCCAAGTGTATCCATGTGCTCCTCCAGGCCCAAATTCCTTCTGTGGGATGCCCCCACCCCCGGGAGCCCAGCACAAACCCCACTCCTCCAGCAGCTCCATGCCGAAGTGAGCTGAGGGAAAGCCTCTTAAAGCAGCCCTGTCCCCTCATCATCCTCAGCTCACACCTGTAGGCTGCCCTGTCCCCTCATCATCCTAACAGCTCACACCTGTGGCTGCTGTCGCTCTCAGTGTGAGGGCAGGGCAGGGGCAGAGGGGACTTGCTGCTCATTCCCTGGACAGCTCCTGGTCTGCAGCTGACACACTGCAGCAGCAGGCTTCCCTTGCTATGGATAAGGACCCCTCTTCTCCTGCAGGTACCCAAGGCTGGAATTGAGATTCCACCTCCAAAATCCCACATGCCTGAGGTTCATAACTCCTAAGGAAATTCCCCAGCAGTCATTAGCCTTCATTTACAATTTTGCTTTTGGAATCCCTAGTAACTTTTCTTTCTGTGGAGGTGTTTCAAACATTCATAGGGAGTTCAGGAGCTGGGTTGGCTTGTTTCTGATTTAACTGACCAGCCCAGGCTAAATCCAAATGCCCAGGATGACAGGGAAACATGGAGACAGTTTATAAATACTCCCCTTCCTTGCAATTTAGTCCTTCATTGCACATCCCCAGAGAAGATGTATTCCATCCTTTCTTCCCAACAGCACCTCTCCAGCACAAATCCCACTTCTCAGACACAAACCCAACAGAAATGTACTACAAGGTGGAGCCAGGGTGTGGCCAGGGGCATGTTAGCAGGGCCAGTAAATTCTGCTCACTATATCTTATCCCCCGTTTCTTCAAAAGAGGAATCCATACCTTAATAAGGCCCTCATTCCCACATTTTTTCTTTCCTGGTGGTGTCTTCTATTCCCAAAAAAGGGACGGCGTACAGACCCACATGGCTTTCTCCACCACCTTCTGCAGCCGTATCTGCTGCTCTGCCAGGATTCCATGGCTTTTTCCACTGTTTTCCGCAGCCCTACCAGCTAGTGGCAGCAATTCCCGCTGCCCCATTGCTCTCCACAGCCTTACACGCTGCAGGCAGCAATTTCTGCTGCCTTCTGCCTCCCCATAATATCCATGGCAGCTTGTTGTATCACGCAGCTTTTTGGGGTAACCAATCATCAGAATGATGTGTCCGAGGCAGGGAAGTGACAAACACACACAAAGATCATTCAGCAACAGCCAACTTTATAGAGATATTCTTCTCCTTGTATAGATCATAAGGCATGTGCAGTTAATCCTCCTTGGCTGAGCCCATTGCCACCTGGCCAAGCAGTCAATAGCAGCCTGAACTGCCAACGGCCTAGGCCTGCTCTCCAACAGGCCTTACTGGTTGGGTTACATAATTGAGGTAATTATATAATCAACCATATTTCAGTTATAAAGTTAGAATTATTTATAACTGTCAAGCCTACAGGCCAGCTGCAGGCCACCAGATCTGTACAAATCTCCTCCTTTGCTTTCCTCTGCCTCAGGTGCTTCTGTCATCAGCTCAGGGATTTTCTCTCTCCCAAAGCTTATTTTCTAGCTGGAGGCTTTTTTGATCCTCCCCTGACTTGTGTCCTGGAGAGACACCTGTGACCCAGGTGTGGGACATCCCCTTCCAGAGCAGGGTCCCCAGAGGATCACCACAGTGAGGGATGGTGTCCATGGGAAGCCTGGGGTGCTGACTGCTGTGACCCACCTGGGGACAGTGGGCACAGCTTCTGGAGGCACCTTTTGGAATACCCAGAGATGATGTCACAGTCCTGTGCAAAGCTTCATCAGACATTCCCTGACTGCCAGTGTGTTGCTGGAATGGATTTGTTATTTTTATGAAGGAGAAGATGAAACACTGGTGGGAGAGAAAGCCCCAATAACCTGGATATCATCTGACTGAACACCCACACCCTCTCATAAACTTCACCTCAAACAAGAGTGTTTTATACCTAGCCCTTTGTCAGCTTTGAGTGATCCAGCTGCAGGATCCAGGATCTGCAATTGCCCCTATCTCACATGGAACAAACATTACTCCTGCCATAAACTCTTTGAGGCAGGGCTCATGTTTTATTTGCATTCATTTGTCCAGCCTCTTTTCCAAGCCAGCTGTCCCTTGACATCATGTATTCAGAAAGCTCAAAAGTGCCTCTAAGAGATGACAGTCCCTGACTGATTTAACTGATGGCTCTTTTTTGATGCTGCTTCTCCTGGGAAGGTGCAGAATCTGGGACCCCAACAGAGGCAAGGCTGCCACAGGTCCACAAGGCTCAGCAACACCGAGTACCTCCAGTAGCTATACATCAACCCAGTAACTGCTCCTGGATCTTCCCCATTGACTCCTTCAGACTCCAAGACCTCTCCAGCAACTGGCCAGGGCCCTCTGAGCCTCTGGCCATCAAATCCTCTGGTTTTCACATTCTCATGCACATGCAGACTCGTGGCTCCCAAGGCTCTTACCCAGCTGGTCAGCTCATCTGGCTGGATACTCCCTGGGATCACATCCCCATACAACCACATAGTTCCAGCCCCTGGCACACAAGCTATTCACCTGCAGTCCGCCTTCGTGGAGACTCTCATACCTCCCTTCAGAGGGAATAAACAGTCCCTGACCCAGGAAAAAGGGATTTAGGAATGGAGATTAATGAGAAGCCACATCACAGTGTGTTGATCAGGATCACACTACCCAGTAAACTCTTCAAACAGTGCTGGCCACTCCTGTCCCTTGAGCCTTATTTTTGTTCTTTGTTTGTTGCTTGTTACAATGTGTGGAGGCGGCCACAGGCTCCTAAAAAGCGACTCACGCCTCTAAGCCTGGGATTGTAGGATTGTAGAGTCACTGATGAAACGGTGAAGAGATGGGTTCTCGTTTGAATACCCGAAGAGTGTTTATTTAGGAACGCAGGCAGGGAAGAGTGAAGGGGACCAGGGATGTCAGGGATGCAAAACAACTTTGAATGGAATCCAGGGACAAGAAAGAGGAGGGGTCCAAGGGCACAGGATTATAAATGAGACAGATTCCTGGAAAAAACAAAACAAAACAAAACATAACCACCAAAACAAAACAAAAACAACAACAACAACAACACCCAAAAAAACCCAAATGAACAAACAAACAAAAACCAAACCAAACCAAAACAAACAAACAAACAAAAAATGCACATAAAAAAACCCCTGAGCTAAGCTCCTGGAAAGATCTAAGAGTGTTTCTATCTTGACCCTGATTTTTTTATCAGAACATGAAAAATATTTAATGCAAATTCTCCTTGGGTGTGCCATTGCTTTTATGGGCTTTTTATTACTTATAAACCAAATCACGTCATCGCTGGTACTTTCTCTGACCCTTTAGTTAAAATGTTACCCCAAGGACAATCACATCTTTGTGAAAGGGTAGTCAGGAATAGGAAGGGGCTGCCCAGGGCAGGGGTGGGGTCCTTATCCCTGGAGGTGTCCAAGGAAGGACTGGGCTTGGACAGCCACAGCGCTGTGGTCTGGGTGACAAGATGGGGATCAGGCACAGGTTGGACTCAATGATCCTGGGGAGCTTTTCCAACCCGAAGAGTTCTGTGATTCTGTAACTACAAATTGTTTTAACTTCAGGACACTGTAAAAAAAACTTTTATTCAGGGAAACCACAGACATGAAATGCCTTATATGGGGAAAAGGAAAGGAGGCAAGAAGAGTATCCTAAAACAAAATCCACCTCAAACCCCAGCAACAACAAACAAAACAAAAATCAGAATTATGACTAGTTGTTATTGCCTGTACAGCACATAAACACGGGCAGATCATTTCTTCACAATCTTGCCACAAATAAATAAAACAACAAGCAATGCTTCCATTTCAGTGTGATTCTACCACTGCACTTTGGAATTCCTATCTCCTGAAGACAGTTTAAAAAACCATGATATCCAACCAGGGAAGAAGTGTCCCTGTGCTCCTCTACACCCATTTCCTAGATTAACAGCAATCAGTACAAGGAACAGTCTGATTTCTGGCTCTCAGAGTCTTCCTAAACCCCAGGAATTCATCTCGAGTTATCTGTTGCAGTTCTGCTACAAACTCAGAAGTGTCACCTGCAGACAGGTGGAAGGGAAAGGGATCCAACACACTGGGAAGGAGGGACTGGGAAATGGAATAATCCAGTGATGTTGTGTGTAGGGGAGGCCAAATCACAGATATTGATGATTAGATACTACTTAAAGGACATTAAATACTAGATATTAAATATTAGCTATTAAAAAGCTGCAAGGGATGCTGAGTTTCACCCAGCTTGTTCAAATCCAGGCAAAATGGTGGGAAATGAAACACAAAGCATTTCCATTCCAGTGTCACACAACTTCTGCAGCACCTCCACTTCTCAGAGGAGTCACAGCCTCCTCGATGGCAGAACTGCTCTGGTAGTGGCACCTGATCCAGGCACTGCAAGAGTGCAGGGATGTCCCCATGAGCTGCCAGCTCCAGTTTGGCTGGAGTGGGAGATGAAGCCCAGGAATATTGATTGAAAGTACATGATCTTGTCACAGGAATGCACAAACTTCCCAGCTGGACATGTCTTGCATGGGTTTTTTCACCTTCTCAGAAGCAGCCGGCACAGGCAGCGTTGGCACAGATCTCACACAGGTCATCCTCGGCAGCCAGGCCTGTCCAGGAGAAAGGAGGGATTCAGCCAGATGCCAGGAGGGCAGAGCTGCCTGTCAAAGCATTTGGAGACCCCTTTGCATTCCTATTTTATCATTTGAAGGATCCTTGTAAGGTAATACTGCTCGAAGTAAAATTAGCTCATGCTAAAATCTGGCTGAAGGAATGAAATCAAACCTGAATTCCTTGGGAAGCAGTGGGAATACGTGGAAGCAAGAGCACAACAGGACATGGCAGAGTTTTGTCCTAAAGTGTCCCTTGTACTGGACAGTAGAGAAATGCAATATAATAACTTTAAAAAGCAAACTGCAGCAGCAGCCCATGGCAGAGAGACTTTGGACAAGGAGGAATGACTTAAGCTAGAGAAGGGTACATCTAGATGAGATATGGGGAGGAAATTCTTCTCTGTGAAGGTGGTGAGGCCCTGGCACAGGTTGGCCCAAGAAGCTGTGGTTGCCCCTGGATCTCTGGAAATGTCCAAGGCCAGGTTGGACACAGGGGCTTAGAGCACCCTGGGACAGTGGAAGGTGTCTGCCCATGGCAGGGGGTGGAACAAGATGAGTTTTAAGGTCCTCCCAACCAAACCATTCAGTGATTCCATTATTCTACTTGGATGAACTTTTCCATGGTCTACTCGGATGAACATTTCCAGCAGTGGAATGTGCCCAGGGAACAGCTCAGCACAGCATTGCAGGACTTTTTCTTAGGGGGGTTTGTGGAGCCCAAACTTTGCAGGAGAAAGGGCAGCACAAAGGTGGCACAAACGCTCCCAGCTGCCCTAGACATGACACAGAAGTAACTCCGTGGCTTTGCCTCCTGCTGTTGGAATGTTAAAGGTTGAAAAGTGTGGCAAAAATGAAAACTATGAAATATAGATGACATACTCAGCCTCCTAAAAATCATGGCTGCATCTTCCCTCTTGCACACAGGCTGGAATTCCTCAGGGAGGTGTTTTTCTTGGCATGGGGAATAGCTGGCCATGGGAACCATCATGCGAGGGTTGATGTGTCTGTTCTCATCCATGAGCTCCTTCAGCTTCTTCACGGACTCCAGGGGGAATTTCAAGTCTCCATCCTGTGCAGAACCAGAAAAAAAGAGGTCAGGAAATCAGGCTTTTGGCAAATCCATTCTGTTTCATACAAGAGCTCTCCTAAAAAATATAACACAGGGAAAAGATGGTGTTGAAAGAAAGTCCACATAAAACCTGTGCCGAATGAAGGCAGTAGACAGAGAGAGAATTTGGTCCTGGCTCATCCCCATGAGACAGACCCATAAAATCTGGGATAGGAAGATCCAGGCTGGGAATCTTCAACCTAGAAAAGAGATGGCTGGGCAATATCACAGAATCTGGAATGCATTGGGTTGGAAGGGACCATAAAGCTCTTCTCATTCCACCCCCTGCCACAGGCAGGGACACCTTCCACTAGACCAGGTTGCTTCAAATTCCATCCAGTACTTCCAGGGATATGTGGTAGAGATCTACAAAATCATGACTTGAATGGGGGTAAATATTGGTTCACCCTTTCTCCTAACAGAGCAGTGGAAGTGCCAAGGGTTTGCTGTGACTTGACAAGGTGTGACCACACAAAAGCAGCTCTTCTTTCACACCACACATTGCTGAGGGCTTAAACCCTTCACCCCAAGACATTGTGGAAAGTTTCCATTATTTTGAAATCACAGAATCTCTTGAGTTGGAAGGGACCTACAGGGATCATTGACTCCAGCTCATGGCCCTGCACAGATGCCCAACAAGCCCACCCTGTACCAATTTAAAGCTTGCCCATACAATTCATGGGAAACAAGTTTTTGGAAGCATAATTTTGACACTTCTGACCCAAGGCTCACACCAAAAACTTAAGAAAGCTGGGACAGGACTCTGAGAAATATTACTCTGTGTTTTAGTTGCTTCTCCCTGTGCACTGGTTAAGGGTCATTCCCTCAGTTTCAAGAGATTTCGCCTTTTTGAGGTCATAAATTTGAGTTGCAGGTGTTGTAGCTGTTTAATAAAATGCGCAATGTCTGTACCCATCTGCAGATAATCAGAGTTTGGCTTAGAGAACAAATAAGCATTTTCAAACTAATTTTTATCTGCTGTTTTAATATGGTTTCATGGCCAACATATAGTCAGTAAGGTGATATGGGAGGTTCCAACCCAATGGCAGGGTTTGGAATGAGATGAACTTTAATGTCCTGTCCAACCCAAACCACCCTGGGATTCTGGTATCAAGTAACCACTCCTCATCCAAAGAAAAAAAAAATCAGTGATTCTGATACGGCACAAGAGCAAATATTACCATTTGTTTCACATCTCCATGAGTCCAGTGGGGAATGGTGTGAGATGAGTGGGGAAGGGATTTGATTCTTACTGGGGGTTTGGAGGATTTTTTACAGAATCATATTATTTTGGTGTTAAAGTTTTAAAAAACCCAATCAGATAGACTTTGGATATGCATTTGCTTAACTAAGTCAAATTCTTTTCTCCTACAATCAGTTTATGATCTTACTCAAGTTAATTTATCAGTGGAACTCAATGATCTTAGAGATCTTTTCTGATCTTAATGATCTTTAAAGGTTAATCAGGCACTGGCACCTGCTGCCCATGGGAGTGGTGGAGTCACCAGCCCTGGATGTGTTCCAAAAACATGTGGATCCACCCAGGGACATGGTGGATCTCTCTGTGCTGGAGGAACAGTTGGATTTAATGATCTTAAAGGGCTTTTCCAACCTAAACGACTTTCTGATTCTGTGATCAGCCTTGGCTGCCTATGAAAAAATCAGTTTTCCCATAAAGACAGCTCTAGATTCAGCTGTTGGTCACAAAACTGAGAAGAAAAACCCATAGAACTAAGAAAAGAGTGGATTTCCAGAGGCACAATTTCAGAAAAACCAGGAACCGGGAACAAACCCTGAGATCTACAGGTCCTGGAGACAAAAGAAAATAACAAAAGAATAGTGAAATAGAGACAAAACCCCATCACCTCAAGTCAGAAAGGTGTATTAGAGAGAGCTAAATTTGACATACTGTGGCACAAGGAAGGGAAATCTCAGGAGCAGTTTCCAGGAAGAAGAGTGGAAGCCAACTTTGTGCAGTGAAAAGTCAAAGAATCAGTCAGACCTCAAATACCTCAAGTGAAAGGAGTGCAATGCACTTGCAGAGTTCACTGCAAGTACAATGGGGAAAACACAGATTTAATGATTAATGAGAGAAGAATTCCAGCTCAAACTCCAGAGATGCATTTCCTATTCTGTTATGCAACCTAGAAGCCATTTTCACTTATTAATATTTTTTATAACTACAAGTGGAAAACTGGGATGTTTTTCACTGTGTAGGAAGCTGTTTGCTCCTCCAGAGACTGTAAACGTTGAAGAATGGTTTGAGAGAAAGGAATAGCTTAAACCTGCTAACTCTGGATATCTCTGTCATCCAAAGGAATAAAAAGAGGATAGCCCAGGATACAAAGATACTTTATCCCTAGAAACCTGCTGCACACACATAGAGAGAGTCAATAATTATTTAACAAGTATTAGTTTTCCTGGCCCTCAGAGGAAGATGTTTGCATTTCAATCAGACTGAAATCTCCCACACTGTCTATCAGGATGAGTGCAGAGAGCTTCAAAGCTTTCCCCAGAACAGACCAGGGCCCTGAAGTACCTTCTTAACCTCTTCCATGCTGCATGGAATATCAGCCATAGGTGCTGTGTACTTGTAAAATTTCACAGAGGATCCTCTCATCACTTCTCTGTCTATTACTATTTAATTGGATGCAGCTAAGCTCCTCTTTGCCCTTTTTTTACAGACTTCCTCCAATAAACTCACAGATTATTTTCACAAAGAGTTTCCTGCCTTGAACCAGGTAACACAAGACAATTTCTCCTTTGTTGTGCCTTGTTTGCATCACTCTCTAAAGTCAGCACCTTCACCACACATGGCTTTAGGTCTAGGAGAACCAGGCATGAAACACCTCAGTCCCTAAGAGATTTCAGAGCAGAGCTATGGCTGGAGGTCAATAAACAGCAACAGCATTTAGTGATACCTGAAGTGTTTTACAGAACACCCAGAGCACAGGGAGATGCAGGTGGAAATCAAGGCAGAGCAAAGTAAAAATTCAGGTCTATTAATTTAGTTCAAGATTCCTGTTGCAGCCAGAAGTTTAAAAAATATAAGCACTGTTGAATTTGTAATACCAAGAAATGAAAGATAAAAGACTCACCCGAACATAGACTGCCTGGGAGATGTGCACCAGGACAAGGACTGCCAGGACTGTCCAGGAAAGAAAGCTTTTCATAGTGCCTGCAAAGCCAAGCCTCTCCTGACTTGGACAGATTTTATTTCTTCTGCCTTTGGCCTTTCTCTGCCTTTTTTGTGTCTCTCAGACTTTCTCTCTTCTCCTGAGCTCTCAGACTGCCCAGCAGTCAGAGATTTATAAAGACTTCACACAGCATTAGGTTGGTAATCCATTAATCCAGACTTTTTATTGACATATCATAAACCCTGAGGGGACTCTCAGTTATCTGCTCAGTAGCACAGCTGGTCAGTCACACCCAGGCAGATCCTGGGATTTATGAGTTGCTCCCACTTAGAGACACTGGCCATGACACAGGTGGGCAAGACATTCCAAACTACAATAAATAAATGGTGGAGATTGAGCTCAGGCAACACCTGAAAGTCCCCATAATTCTGTCCACTTTCTGCAAAGCTGGGAAGTAAAAAAAGAAGTTTGAAAGAAGATAGGAAAAAAACTAATCCAGTCAGTTGCCTGATCTGGGAGTTCCAGGAACTAAGAGTGTGATCACAGAACTGTGGAATTGTTAAAGTTGGAGAAGCCCTCTAAGATCACTGAGTCCAACCATCAACCCAGGACCTGCTGATGGGTTGTTCACCATTAATTTTGTCCCCAAATGCTACATTCACACATTTTTTTGAACACTACAGGGATGGTGACGCCGCCACTGGCCTGGGCAACCCCTTTCAGTGCCTGACCACCCTTTCCACAAAGAGATTTTCCCAACATCCATCGTAAAGCTCCCCTGGCACAACCTGAGACCATTTTCCCTGGTCCTGTCCCTTGTGACCCCACTCCTGTCAGAGTTTTGGAGAGAGCTAAGGACCAAGGCAGAGAACCCCAGGCTGTGCCTGCACATGCCTAGCCATAAAATGTCATCTCTGCTCTTTGCAGCCCCTAATTAAAATGCATGTGATAAAAGGCACAGGGGGTGTCATTAAGGGCCCAGGCTGCCAGGAATCAAATCCTTTTCTCCATGACTTCCATGCTTATATCGAAACACAGGAAAGTCACACGATGGAGAGGGACCAGCATGCCTCAGGTCTGTTCTGACATCAAACTCATGTATTCCAATCTGTAAATGATTTCTGGAATTTTGTGGGTTTAGATTAACACAGACATGAGGAGAACAATGTTCCTGATCCCAGCAGAACAGGAGAGGGCAACAGACACCCACTAAACACCTCCTTCAAATCTCAGCAGTGTTTTATACCCCTAAGGCTCCAGTTCTTGCTTAACAGTGAAAATCATGTTTCTGCTTGGAGTAAAATTCCAGAATCCAAAGCAGCCAAGTCCCCAGTCAGGGGTCTTGGAGAGAGGGAACAGGACTTTTTTGATTTAGTGTAACCCAAAAATTACTGTAGAGTCAAAGCTGAGCTGACAGTGCAGAGTGAGCAGACAGACTTTGCTTCTCTCCTCTCCACCTGCCTCAACCACAAAATTTGAACCCCTGGAAGGATCTTTATTCCAACAAAACAAGCCTGTTTCCTCTCCTGTCATGATTTCTCTGCTTTCTGCTGCCCTGGCCAGCAGCCAACAGTATGTGCAACCCCACAACAGCTCAAGCCTCTGTCCTTAATTACTTTAATGTGGGTCAAGGGTCACTTTAATGCTCTTCTGCAAAGAGCAGAAATCTCTTCTGAGAACATTTCCTTGGGAATTTTCATTACCGTTCTCTTCTCCAAAACCTGGTTTATCCTCAGCCTTTAAGCCCTGACTACAGTTTGGTGGAATCTAAACAACAGATGAAAGAGGCATTAGGGAACCAGGGAACTGTTAAGATTGAAAATAAACAACAAGATTATAAAGTCCAACCTTGAAGAGAACCCAAAGAGATGGACAGGCAGTCTTGGAGAGGTGTCACAAGAACACTGAACCAACAGACCCAGACAGATTTGTAGTCAATGATTCTATGCCCAGTGAGGCGTGGTGTACCTCAGGGCCCTGCCTTGGACCAGTGCTCTCTGACACCTTCTCAGGGGCACAGTGAGGTGGAGCACACCCTTAGCCTGTTGGCAGGTGACAGGAAGCTGAGCAGGACTGGTGATGCACCCAAAGGATGGGGCCATCCTGGAGGACCTGGCCAAGCTTGAGAAATGGATCCATAGGAATCTCATGAGGTCCTGCACATGAGTTGGAAGAACCCCCAGTCTCAATCCAGGCTGGGAACTGAAGGCTTGATGGCAAGTCTTGGGGTAGAAGAAGGAAAAGAGAGGTACAAGCTCACTTCTGGACTGATACTGAAGTTGCCAAAACGCATGTTCAGGACCTTGTGTTCAAGGCTTTGATCCTTCTGAGGTTCCCATGGGCCTACTTCTGGATCTTGTCCAAGTCCCCTGAATTGCATCCTGTCTCCCAGGTGTGTCACCTGCACTGCTCAGTCCAGGGTCATGGGCCAACATGCTGAGGGTGCCCTTGACCCCACTGTCTGTGTCATTGATGGAGACATTAAAAAACACTGGTCCCAGTATGTACCCCAAGGGGCACCCCTTTGTCTCTGAGCTCCACCTGAGCCCTGTATGTGGCCATGCAGCCAGCTCCTAATCCCCTGAGCAATCCATCCATGAAATTTAAGTTACTCCAATTCAGAGAGAAGGGTGTTATGGCTTTGCTGTGCTCCTTTGTCCCTCAGTGTCATGGTGAAGGTCCATGCAAGGTCACTACCCCACACCACATCCATGTCCCAGTTCCACTTCTCTCTGGGGTCGTGGAGCTCCAGCTGCTTCACCAAGCTCCAGGGGGACCAGGAACTGTTCAGTTGGAGGTATAGGGAGGAGGGCAGAGACCTGGTCACCAGTTTTGCTCCTGGAGGTTCTGTGGTCTCTGAGACACCCCTGCCCTGCAGACCCAAGCCCCTCCAGCCCAAGACGTGGGAGAGGCCAGGACCAACACCAGAGGAACCCAGCCATGTCCCCACCTGTCCTGTCTTGCCTGTGGCCATCCTGGGGCTGGAAGGTAGGTCTGGTTGTCCCAATCCCAGGGATTGCTTCATTCCCTGCTGTGCAGAGCCAGTTCCCACCCTGAGGTGAGAGACCTCTGTATGGTCATTCCAGTTTGTGCACAGCAGGACCCAGGTGGTTCCCACTCGTTCAGTGTGTATTTAAACCTGGACCTTGTCTTGACCACGTACACATGGTTTGGAGGAGATATCCCCCTGTGTGTCCCAGCTGGAATAAAACATACCTGCTTTACAATTTTTAATTGTAAAGTCCTTATTCCATGCTTCACCAGCAGGTCAGGGACTGCTCCTGCCACTCTGGCCAGCCCTGGGAGGCACATCTGGAGTGCTGTGTCCAGCTCTGGACTCCTCAGGACAGGAGGGACATGGAGCTCCTGGAGCAGGGCCAGTGGAGGCTGCGGAGATGATGAAGGGCCTGGAGCATCTCCCTGCCAAGGAAAGGCTGGGGGAGCTGAGGCTGTTCAGCCTTGAGAGGAGACACAGCTGTGAGAGCGGCCTTCATCCCTGTCTGTCTCTGCAGGGAGTACTCAGAGCAGGGACCAAGCTCTGGTCCAGTGATGGGACAAGAGGAACGGGCAGGAACTGATGCCCAGGAAGTTGCAGCTGACATGAGGTAGAACTTCTTTGTTGTGCAGTGATCGAGCCTGGAACAGGTGGTCCAGAAAGGGAGTGGAGTCTCCCTCACCGGGGATATTTCAGACCATCCAGATACAATCCTGTACCGTGTGCTCTGGGATTGACCTGCTAGCAGGAGAGCAGGAAGGTAGGACCAGATGAGCCACGGGGGTCCCTTCCAATCTCACCCGTCCTGGGATTCTTTGACTGGAGTCGTCCATGTCCACCAGTCCCATCAGGATCACCAAACTCACTTCTGATCAGTGCTTCTGATCAAGGGCTCAATCCCTGGTGTGGAGCAGCAATTCACACATCAAGGTGACGGAATTCTAGGTCTTTATTCTTTTTTGCATGGGCCCATGTGGCTGTCCCCATGTCCCAGTTCTGCTGTTCTCTCTTCATGGACCTCCAGTTGCTTCACCAAGCTCAGGTGGATCCAGGAGCTGTTCAGGATTCAGGAGGTACAGGGAGGATGGCAGAGACCTTCTGCTCACCAGGTCTGCGTCTTGACGCTGTTAAAGATCACAATGACGCAGACTCCGACTCAGAAGGCTGACAATGACTCCATTTATTTTTGGGAATTTCTTCCCTTTTATACTATTCTACAAAGAACAACCCAATGGGTGGAAGAAAGACAAACTTCTTCAATCACATTGGTCAAGTCTGAGGGACATCAAGAAGAAGTCCCTCCTAGGGAAAGGAATGTAAACATAGGTTACAGTTAGAAAAGCTCTGTCTCTTGTTGACAGAAAACTCTCTGGGAAAGAGTTTCAGAAAAACCTGGAGGTTTTGTAGTGTCCCAGACACCCCAGTCCTTCAAGACCCAGTCCCACCAGCCCAAGACCTGGGAGAGGCCAGGACAGACAGCAGAGGAACCCACCTGTGTCCCTACCTGCCCCATCCTGCCTGAGGCTGTCACCTGGGGCTTGAAGGCAGGTCTGGTTCAGAGACAGCTCCAGGACCTCCCACACCCACCCAGCAGCACAGACAGTGCTTCCCTGGGGCTGCTGCCAGGCAGGGGAGGAATGTGCTGCCATAGAAAAATGCGTCTAGTGCTTGGAAATACTTACCGAGGGAATTGTCGTCGGACCATTCCTGTAACTTGTTGAACTTCAAGGCCCTCATGCACCGCTCTCGGGCAACTTTGCGTGGATGTAGATTTAGCAGGACTTGTTTTGGTCGTGGGTTCCTGCAAGGGACATATTTCCCTCTCATTCCCTGGCTATAATCCTGCCTGGCCCAGCTCCTGCTGCTCTTGTGTCTACATTCCCTTTGGCCCCACCACCCCCTTCAGCATGGGCCCCAGGACCAGGGGCTGCCCCAGCGTATGCCTATGTTAGGGGATGTCCAAGGGACCATATCCAGCGCAGGGCTCAGGGCTCCTCTTCCTTGATCCCAAAGGGGTCCCTCCCACCTGCTCCACCCCCCGGCCCTGACAGGTGCTACCACACTCTTACCTTGGCTGTGGTCTTCCTCCACGAGGGGACAGTGTCTTTTCCTCCTTCTTTCTCTCTGGGGACAAAGCAGCAGCCACTCCTGCCACACCAGCCACTCTCTCCTTCCTTACATTTTGAAATCCTCCAGGAGAGAAGGCAGCAACCTTCTCCAGACTCCTCTGCTCTGCCAGGGGCGGAAGCTGCCACATGAAGCAAAGGGAAGGTAGCTCAGACATTTTGACAACAATAAGGGTCCCATCCTGCAGCCCATGACCCAATGGACAGTTTGGATCCTTCCTTTCTCCCCCAGAGTTTTTGACAGCGATCCTCTGCTTCCTGAAGAAGTCTGGACACTCTAGAAGTTCAGTTCAGAGAAAGATTTCTGGCAACACAGTACATAATGATGAAGTCGTTCCCAGGGTTGAATGGAGGACACAAAAGACATCCCAGAATGGACACATCCAAAGGGATCCTTTCAACAGCCTCCCTGCAGTGATGGAGGACATGATCCTACATCCATATCACATACGTGGACATATTTTTCCTGCCTGGTAGGAGCTGCTAGCCCAGGTTTGGGTGCTTCCATCCCCTTGGTGGCTCTGCCCTTCTTCACAGAGTTCTCAATTGGAGGTAGCAAACTGCAAAGACACCACACAAGCATTTTTGCAGGGAACAGTGAGAGCACCTTCTCTGACGTGTTTTCCAGGCCTCTCCAAAACACTCTTGCCAACTTCTCATGCTGTGGGAAGGGCCAACGCCTTAGGCCTGTGCCCATATCTGCTCTCCATAAGTACAGGCAGCATGACATCTGTCCAGGAGCATGGAATTACCTAAAGCCAGCTCTCCCAGACTCTCACCTCCCTCTCTGCACTCCACCATCAGCCTTTTTCTTTTCTCTTCCCATCGCTTTCTCATCATATATCCGACTTGGAGAAAGACGTGGACGAAGAAGGAGGCGTTGGCTGGGATGGTTTCCTGAAGAAGAAAAAGAGGAAGCTCCTCTCAACAGCATCTCCAGAACACTTTGGACATGAGGGATCTCCCAGCCTTCCTGTCCCAGCTCAGTCCCCTTCTCTGAGCTCTGGGCTGCTCCATGGTCCTGTCCCACTGCTTCCTTGGATCCCCATTCAGAAAAAGAGGGACTTGCTGGGACAGTTTTCTGGCAGGAGACAGAATTCCCATTGGCATGGAGGATGTCAGTTCCTAGGAGGGAACATACCCAGAGCTGTTTGGCGCTTGGTGTTGGTTTTGCTTGTGGTTTCAGTGCCTTGTAGGGAAGCGCTCATAGGATGTGGCTGAGACTTCCCATGTGCCTGCACAAAGCTGCAAAGAAGGTGGTGATGCCAGTTTGAATAAGGGCAGCAGAGTCCATGGCAGCCTCTGGACTGTTCCCAGGCATCCAGTTTTCCAAGCTAAACATAACACTGGAGCACAGGCAGAAGAGTCTCCCTCCATGGGGTTCCTCTCTGCCAGGTCTGGGATCCCACTTGTCAGAGATGCTTTTCAGGGAAAACAAATGAGCAGTGACTGAGAACATCGCAGGCTCTGAGGCCTGTTGGTTCTCAGTCTTTCTCAAACGAAAAGGAAGGTGCTGGTGAAGCTGTCTGCTCCATGGCCCCCCAACTGTGCCTCCAGGGTCACTTCCCAGGTGGGAAGGTAAAGCAGGGAATCCCCTCTTCCCAGGGAACCCAGCTGAAGACACTCCCCAAAGAAGACAGAACAGCCATGGACCTTGCACAATTTCAATTCCACCTCCAAAATTAAACACATCCAAGGATTCCTCCCACACGGGAGAAGCCAGGACCAAAAGGTGTTGCTGGTTATCACCCTCCCATATACAGAAAAAATTGCACTCACTGCGGCAACACAAAGACACCTCCAGAAGGAATCTGGGAAAACTCCTTTTCTGTGTGGGTTATGAATAATGGCTGCAGATTTGGCAACTGCAACAGGGACAGAGACATGGCAGGATCCACAGGGAATTTACAAAGCACTGCTGTCCACAAGGCACAATATCCCTCTTCCTTTCCCACCCCCAGCTGCCCCCCCTCAACACCCAGCCCCAGCTCTCTCTCCACCACCCTGTGCCCCTACATCATCCCAAATCCATGAACATCTCCACCACCTTGGTATTTTGGGACAACAAGGCCATGCCAGCAGCATCTCCACAGGAGCCAAAGCCCAAGGCTAATTCCCTGGGAGTAGGAGGGCAGGCTCACCTACCAGGACCATGGAAAGCTGCCCAAGGCCACATCTGTGTCCCCAGGAGTTGGAGGGCACATGAAATACGTGCCAGACTCACCTGGAGCAAGCCCTCTGCCAGGCGCTGTGACTGAGCCACCTCTCGGATCAAGTCTTCAAAGAACCTCATGACCACGTAAGTTCCCCGGCAGACCAGGACACCAATGTCCTTGAACACAAAGTCGAAGTTCTGGCCACTGGACAAGGCCCATTCACAGATCTTTAGTGTGGCCTTGATGCACATCACGATGGTGGCCTTGGGCTTGTGCAGGCGCAAGGCCACCTCAGCACAGACCAACTGGTCAGCTTTGGAGAGCTCTATGGGGAAATCACCCAACACAAAGTCACTCATTCAGCCCTTCCGTGGCCCCTTGAGAGCCCACCAACCCCCTCCCACCACAGAGACTCTTCACCCGGCATTCTTCCTGCTTTTGTGCCATAAGCCCCTGTCCCTGCACTGCCAGCTCAACCACCATGGTCCAGCCCCACAGAACCTCTCAGGTGACTGAAGAAGCCAGCAGGAATGCTGGTTCCTGCCTTCCCAAGGTTGTGGGGATCATCAGCTTCTTTGGTGCCAGGAGATTCTCAGAAACACCTCCAGGAGCTCTCCAGCAGCAGCCAGCACATCGCAGGCACCCAGAGGGCCCTGGAGGGGCCTGCTGGAGGGACCCATCCATGTCCAGGGGGAGCACAGAGATGAAGGGCTCATCTTACCAGACACAGGGCTTTTCCCATGGAGGAGCTTCTTCCCCACCAGAAATGGCTTGTTAAGATCAAACACCGGACTGTCTGCCATGAAATCTTCCCCTTCATGCCAGATGGGTCTTTTCATAATGCGGATTGTACCCAGGCCCATCAGCCCAACTCTCTGGAAGCAAAAGCAGGCAATCAGAGGGCAAACAGGAGGGAAAGTTAAGGGTGATCTGTGGCCTTTCCGTCCCTGCAGATCCAAGGCCTGAGATGGAGCCCCCAGGAAAGCCGTGGAGAAGAGCCTTTCACTCCAGATGGTTCCTCACTCCCTCCTCTCCAGGATTTGCAAGGTGCAAGACATATGGGAGAAACTCCCGGAGCCTGGGAAGGCCCAAGGAGTGCAAGAGCACTGCCTAAGTGTCCCTCCTTTCCAGACATCCTGGAGAAGATTCCAAAGAGGCAATCCAACATTCTTTTACTCAAGTGCCGCTTGACTTACTGCCTGCGCTCACAATGGGTCTCCGGCTAAAATGCAAGTGTCTGCCTGGGACACTTCTGGCCTCTAGGCTGGGTGAGGGCCAGGCAGGATGGGAAAGGATCAGGAAACCTCCATGGTCTGAAGGAGGACTATGAGGAAACCAGCCCCACCTTCTTCAGCAGCAGGTCTTGGCGATAGCACTCAGACACACAATCCCAAACTTCAGTGATTTCTGCCAGAAGAAGAGAAAGGGCCATGCTGGAGTTATGAAGTTCATCACCCCCCCTTCACCTTCCCCTTCTCCAAAGGGACCCTCTCCCTGGGCAAATCCACCAACACATTCCCACCCCCAGGGGCAGGAGGATGCCTGGACCTCAGGGGATCTCAAGGCTTTACCATCCTTGTGGAAATACACAAGATCTGGGGACAGTGCGAGGAGGAAGCCAGGGAAAAGTTCTGTCATGGCTGCAGCTCCTCCTGACCAACTTCTTCCTCTCCTCCTGTCCATCCCACCATGGCCTTAGGACAGGAGGCCTGGTGGGACAGTGGGGCAGCACAGCTGGGCTGGTCTCTGCCTCTCAGGGAAGTGGGTGTTATGGTTCCATGGGAGCAGAATGTCCCATTGTGACCTCACATGTGTCACCAAGGAGCTGCAGAACGCCACATAGACACCCCCCGCCCTCAGATTTTACACTACAGAAGAAGGAGGCTGCACTCATCATTTTGAGTGGCTGCCCCCACCCAACCAATGCCCTTTCCAACGAGTCTCCCAGAGTTGCTGCTGAAGCATGCAGGAAAATCAGATGGAAATCAATTTAGAATGATTACACTGATACTGCTGTGTTATGAGTTAGAAATTTGCCAGAAAACAAACCCAGTGTCCCAGCTGGTCCTGAGGGATCAGAAGTGCTGGGGGCAGCAGGGCTGAATCCCTGATAGGAGCCAGTTCCACCTGATAGGTCTGGTCCCATCCAGTGGTAACTTTCACAAACACAAATTCACCAACAGTGCAGTTTATTGGAGCAGCAGGTTACAGATTCTTATTATATTGAAAGTGATAAATGCACTGGACCCACAAAAGCTGCACAGGACAAATGTTCCCAGGAATTCTCTGATACATCTGGAGGCACTAATCTTTGCTAAGGGATGTCCATGCTTTGGGGAGGAGGGAGGAGCATCCAATTGATCTGGAAATGAGGGATATCAAGAGTCATAATGAGAGAGGTTACAAAGGCTCTCTGGGTCTTGACAAGGGGAGAACAGAACGTGACACCTGAGCAGCACTCTATCTTTCACCTGGCAAATCCCAAGGATTCTGGCCTTTGCCTGATAACCCATCACCTGCCCAGCAGGTGGTCACACCCAGTTACTCCCACCACCACATATCCCACGGAAATCCCTTATCTCAGACTGTGGGTCTCATTCCTACACAGGCACAGAGCTGCAGCACAGGAGGCCTCTCCAAGGCACTGGTGTTTGCAGGGTCAGGAGATGACTGGTTTCAGTCATCAGTAAGTTTTCATCCTGGCCAGAATCCAAGTTATCCAGAACATTTGGCAATTGTTTTCAAAACTCCAGCAACAATGATGCCATTCCACTCAGGCTCTGACCCAGGTAGGGACTGTTCCAAGGCTGTCAGGGAATGACTGATTATCCTTTGCTCCTTACCTTGGACAGGCAGCTGCTGTTCCTGTTATACTCAGGAGCTCCTGGTACCATCAGAGGACACTTCTCTTTATCAGGTGCTTATCAGGAGCTCCTGTAGAGCAGGGGGAGGAAGATGCACCACAATAGGTTATTGCAAAAACAGCCATAGGGCTGATGCTGGATGCATGAACAGTCCACAGAGTGTAGTTCTGGCGGGGACACCCAGAGCAGGGTCCACTGAGTGTGACATACAGGTAATTGGATCCATGATTACCAATTACAGGGATCCCAGTTATACCATACCAGATCCATTCCTACACTGGGCACAAGGAATACAAACGTGCAGCACAGCCCCAGAGAGCTCCAACAATGCCATTAAAATCACAGATTCATTTCCTGTATCAAAACACTCGACGTGGCCTTACGCAGGGACATCCCTTCTGGGCACGATGAAGAAGACAATCCCATCAATCTGTCCTTCCAAATTCCAGGTTGAACTCTCATGCCCTAGGTAAGTACAAAAACGGGGTACATTTCATACCTTATCAATACGACTGTGCAAGTGCTGTGAGTAGGATCGTGGTCAAGCCTCCTGTTCTCGGTGGTCCCAGTGCATGGAATATTCCTTGCTAGGAGTTGTTGGGCATCAAGCAGAAAAACCAAGGCCATGCCCTGCTCCATGTTCCTCTCAATGCCACAACACCACAAACCACAGGACTCCCCTCTGGTTCTGTATCTGCACCAAGGGCCCTGTCACATTTGGAGCTTTGCATTTGCTTCTTTATTTTATGCTTCCAGCACTGGTGGGGAGGTCCCACCTCAAGTACTGTAGTTGTTTTGGGCCCCTTACTACAAGACAGACCTCAAGGCGCTAGAGGGTTGTGGAAAACTGTCCCCTCCTGTGGGCACAGAGCCACTATGAGGTGAGGGAGAACTGATGGAGCTGTTCCAAGCCATCGCTGAGGTGGGGTAACCGAAGCTCTTGGGTTAATCGATCCCTTGGAATGGATGAAAGGACACTGAATGATTGGTGTTCGCACACATATGTACATATAAATTTATCTATATGTCACATTTATTTTAACACTTTGTTTGCAATGGAAGTCACCTATGTAGCCATTTTGGTTACTTCCTTTAGAAATATACCAATATAATAGTATAAAAATAACACTTGAGAAAATACATGAGGAAAAGAAAGAAAAAAAAAAAGGAAGTATCAGAGTAGAGCATTGAGAGGAAAGGTCTCACCACCCATGGGTGCAGTGACAACACTTGGTTGTTGCAATTTCAGTGTCCACGGTCAAAGTGATGGTCACAGTCCAGATCCATCAGGGGTGGGGGAAGCTCCAAAATCACAAAGTTCAGTGGGTTAATATAGGCTCAGGCTCAATGGGAACACCGAGCAGGTACCTTCCCTGGGGTCAGGAATTTTACATTGTCCGATGTAACACTCCAGTCATGCCCAGTCCTCTGGTGGAGGGCCCAGAAATGAGTCTGTGGCCCTTCAGGGTCTCTAATGGTTTGTGCCTCTTTTAAGACCTGATTCTGCCTCTCCCTGAGTGTGGCTGAGCCAGTTCTGCCCCATCAGAAGGGATGAAACCCCTCAGCCCTCCACAGGAGTGTTCCTGATACCTCCCCTGGGGTCTGTGGTAGCCAAAGGCTCAGCGGGGGGCTCTGGGGTAGCCCAGGGCATAGCCAGAGAGCTGAGGATGCACAGAACTCCCCCAGGCAATTCCCACACACACTGGAGTGTGCAGAGGAGCACAAAGCACACCGAGGGCTCTGTGACACAGATAATGCCACGGAGAGGCTCTGTGCACCCTGAAAGGCTCCTTTGAGGGCTGTGGGGATCCCAAACAGGCACAGCCAGGGGCCAGGGGCACCCAAAGGCAGCACTAGGGCCTGGGCCTGGTACAAAATAAACTGAGGGGTGAGGATACCCCCCAAAATGGACACCTGAGGGAAGACATCCTTCACCCCACCCCTCTACTGTACTAAGTTTATCTGCAAAATTCCAGCCTCCAGTGGATCTAGGATCATACACACATTTACACGTGGGGAAAAAAAAAAAGCACTGTGGAATCATTTAATTGGAATATACATCCCAGAAATCATGGTCAGTCCCTTTGGCAATTCTCTTAGCTGACTCTGTCATTCCACGTCCCCAGGAGCCCAAATCCTGCAGTTCAGGTAAGGCTGCACCAACATTCCCAGCTCCGGCTCAGTCCTGCAGCAGCGAGGCCGTGGGGGCCGTGGTATCCGCAGGAGAGGCCACATTCAGGTACCCGAGCTCTGAAGGCTGCGAGGGGGACAGGCAGAAGGAAGAATCCTGGCTCTCAGCCTCTACCTCAGGCTTCACGTTCTGCAGGGCCTTCAGGGCGCCGAGGGGCTCTGGGAGATCTTGGGATGGGAAGCTGGAAACAAATTTCCATTTTCTGTCATTCTTTGGAGTCTGAGTGACCCTCACCCAACACCTCTGAGCAGCACAGGACAATGTTGATGCTCTTCTCTTGGATCAAGGCTCCTCCTCCAGCCAAGGAAGGGACATCCTCAGCCAGCCCAGAACCTGCTTGGATCATCTTTCACCCAAAAAGCACCTGGGGCTATGATCAAACCCCCTGAGCTGCTTCTCCAGAGCTGCAGGGTCTCTCTGCCTTTCTCTCATCTGCTCTGGCACCGATTGAAACAGAGGAATGTGGGACATGGCTCTGGCCGTACTAGGGCTCCAAGTCTCACCACCTCTGGTATAAAGACTCCTCTAAAGCCCCTGAGCACCAAGATTCCTAAATACCACAGTGTTCCCCAAAATATTCTGAAAATTTGACTTCTCCATCCCATCTGCTAACTGATTTTAACACCATTTTAATACCATTTTCCCCAAAATTTGACCAAAAACTAACAAAAAAGGCCTCTGGAAGGTGAAAGCACAGGGTGGAGCAGCCAAAACGCTCAAGTGACTCCTCCCTGGATCCTCCTCCCCCCCGCCACGGTACCTGGCATGAGGAGGTGACAACACCTTACTCTGTGGTTGGCGTTCAGAGCTAGGAATGATCTTCAAGTCCTGAAAGGAGGAACAGAGACTTTGAAAGGAAGGTCAGACCCTGAATTCCAACAATTCCTGGTCTTCCAAGCTCTCCCCCAGCTTCTCTCCACCAAATGCAGCCCCACAGTGGTGCTAATCAGGGATTTGGTTGTCCTTTGGATGTAAATTTAAACTAAAAAATCCAAACCAAGCCCCACCAAGGCCAGGTGAGCCCAAATGGCTCTTCCCCTCTCAACAGCTCATTTCCAACCCACCTGGGTTCTTGCCAAATTAAAAGTCCTAATAAATCCCTAAATCCACCTGATTTATTTGAAAACTGTTTTCCTGGATTTTCTCCATTTCTCCTGCCAAAGTTCTTCATTAACATGGCCAATACTTTCACTCAGCTCAGCCTGAGGGAGGAATATTCCTCCCAGCAGGAGGAACATTCCCAATCTCACGCAGGATTGGTTCTCCTTTGCTTGAGCCAACTTTACAACTGAGGCCTTTGAACAGCTCTAAATGTGCCACGTGAGATTCCTGTCATTGTGGAAGGGGATCCCATTGGCAGCAGCCCAGGGATGAGCAGGGGCTGAGTGTATGGAGCCTTCAGCTCCTCACAAACCCTCTTCACCACAGCCACCTACCATGTGGGAGCCCTTTCCATCTCAAGGGATGGATCCAGCTCTTCCTCAGCCCCTCAAGACATCAGGTTCTGTGATTCCTACTGATCCCAGCCCTCCCGGGGTCTCACCTCTGTGTTGGGAGCAGGGCTGCTCCTGGCAAGGCGCTGGGAGGTGGCCACGTGGCTGGAGAGTTGGAGCTTGTCCTGCAGCCGGGCATTCTCCTCCTGCAGGATCTTCCCTCTGGGCATGGCACAAAGCACAAGTCATTTTCCTTCCAGCCACGCTCTGTTTTCAAATGGCAACGTTCTTTTCCAGCCTCAGAGCTGTTGCTCTCCACAGCCTCAAGCTCAATGGTGAGGTCTTGGATGGGAAAATGTGGTAATTACATCCCTAATTACAGCCATGAAAGCCACTGCACCAATGGCTAGGGCACAATCCAGACTTTTCTCTGGAATTCTTAAGATGAAGTGGCACAAAACCAGGAAAAGGGAGAATCCCAGGGGATGGACATCAGCAGGAGCCTACCTGCTCTCCAAGGAGGGAATCCCAGACCAGAGGCTCCAAGGGGACTCCTCCTGGTCTGATATTTTTTGAAGGAGCCGTCGCCTCTCCTGGAGTAATTTCTCATTCTCAGCAGTGATCTGGGCAATCAGCACCTTCCCCTTAGGGTGGTGGAGAAGGAAAGAACAACCACCAGTTACTCTTGACTCTTCTCTGTCCTCTGCAAACCTCAAGGCTTTCCCAAGGAACCACCATCAAGGGTGCCAGCTCCCAAAAGCTTGGAGTCGCCACCCCTGCAAGTGCTCAAGAACCCTGTGGATGTGGCACTTGGGGACATGGTTTAGTGATGGTGAGTGCATGGTTGGTCTTGATGAAGGTCCTCATCTTGAAGCTCTTCTCCAACCTTAACGACTCTGCAATTTCATACCCTATTCGATGTAAAATACCCAAAAAGAGGTTCTGGGGTCACTTCCCAGCAGGACTTGCTGAGGCAAAGAAACATGGAGCTCAACCAGTGACAGACTGGGATTTGAGGATGTGGCTTCCCCCAAGGGCAATCCTGAGCCAGGAATTTCCTTTTGGCTTTTTGTTACTACAGGTTGGTGCCCCGATCCCTTCCTGCAAGGAGGGACTTTGGACAAGGGCCTGGAGTGCCAGGACAAGGGGGGGATGGCTTGCCACTGCCATCGGTGGGAAGAGTTAGATGGGATATTGGGAAGTAATTGTTCCCTGTGAGGGTGGGGAGGCCCTGACTCAGGTTGCCCAAAGCAGCTGTGCTGTCCCATCCCCTGGCAGTGTTCAAGGCCAGGATGGACGAGGCTTGGAGCAAGCTGGGATAGTGGAAGGTGTCCCTACCCATGGCAGGTGGTGGGACAAGATTAACTTTAATGTCCCTTCCAACTCACACCATTCCCTGAATCCATTATTATTTTCACAGAATAACTAGGTTGGAAGAGACCTTCAAGATCGAGTCCAACACATGCCCTAACACCTCAACTAAACCATGGCACCAAATGCCACATCCAGTCTTTTTTTTAGACACATTCAGGGATGGTGACTCCCACCTCCCTGGGCAGACCATTCCAGTACTTTTTCTGTAAAAAACCTTTTCCTAATATCCAACCTATATTTCCCTTGGTGCAGCTTAAGACTGTGTGCTCTTGTTCTGTCAGTTGCTGCCCGGAGAGAGACCAACCCCCACTGGCTACCACCACCTTTCAAGAAATTGCAGGGAGCGACAAGGTCATCCCCAGCCTCCTTTTCTCCAGGCTGAACAACCCCAGCTCCCTCAGCCGTTCCTCACAGGGTTTGTGTTCCAAGCCCCTCAGCAGCCTCGTTGCCTCCTCTGGATGCCCTCAAGCGTCTCAAAGTCCTTCTTAATCTGAGGGGCCCAGAACTGGACACAGCACTTGAGGCGCAGCCTGACCAGTGCCGAGTAAAGGGGAAGAATGACCTCCCTGCCCCTGCTGGCTGCACTGCTCCTGATACAGACCAGGTACCATTTGCCTTCTTGGCCACCAGGGCACTTTTGGGAGCAGCGATGCCCCTGCAGCTTTCCCTTGCAGGAAAAACCCTGTTTGTGTCCTCTCACCTTTTCTACTTGGAGCTTCGACTCGCTGAGCTCATTTTCCAGCTGTTTGATCCTGCTGTCCCTCTGTTTAACCTCGTGGATGAAGGTCTCCTTGGCCCTGCGGATCTTGTCCTTGTGCCGGAGCTGCATCTCATTGTATTTCCTGGGAAAGCAGGGACAACCATCAGGCTGTGACAGGCACTTTTGCTCAGGGTCACCATCCAGGCAAGAATGTCCCGGCTTTATTCAGGCTACTGAAAGTCCAAACTCAGAGTCTCAGCCATCCCCCAGTTTCTCCTTCCTACCCAGAATGAGTACGTGGACTGTCTGGACACTTTCACTTTCACTTTGGGGGTGTTTTTGTTGGAAATTTTAAGTGTCAACTAAACGGAAATTGATAAAGGAAAAGGACCCAAAGCATTTCCAGAATTGACTCCCAAGCTTTACAAATCCTTGTGCTCATCCCTCCCAGGTCTTTATAACAAACAGGATTATAAGGACACCAAAACTGGAAGTTCCAAGGCAAGGATAAGTTGGTTTTGTTGGTGGGGATGTAGATGGTTAAGAAAATGACTATTGAATGGGAAGAAAATTTAGGAAAACCCTCTAAGATCATCAAGTCAAATCATTCCTCCAGCACTGCCAGGGCCATCCACTAAACATGTCCCCAAGTGCCAATCCACACATTGGAAAATTAAGAATTCTAAACAGCAATGGACAGGCCAAGAGGAGCAAGAAGAGCCATTTCAGTGGGAGCTTCTTTGAGTTAGGACACTGGGGACAAATATTTTTCCCTCCTGACTCTTCTGGTTTTTGCTCTTCCCCTCTTGTCAATTTGGGCAAAGTTCTTGTTTATTTTTATCAGTTGGGATATAAGGGAAAATAATACCAAAAAAAGATGAGAAATTTCAATCACATAAAGGATATTTGCCCACGTTTGCTCAAAATTCGTGATTAAAAAAAGCTACTCTGCTTCAAATTAACCAAAAGGGCTCTGGGGAGAAAGGAGCAGCTCCAGAGAGAGTCTTTGCTGACACCAGACCTCAACCAACAGGCAGACCATCCTGCTGTGCTGCCTTCACCCGCCAAGGTGAGCAGGAAGGCTGGGAGAGCTGGGGGTGTTCACCTGGAGAAGTGCAGGCACCAGGGAGACCTCAGAGCCCCTTCCAGGGCCTAAAGGGGCTTCAAGACAGCTGGAGAGGGACTTCAGACAAGGACCTGGAGTGACAGGACAAGGAGGAATGGCTTCCCACTGCCAGAGGGCAGGGTCGGATGGGATATTGGGAGGAAATCTTTCCCTGTGAAGGTGGTGAGGCACAGGTTACCCAGAGTAGCTGTGGCTGCCTCATCCCTCGAAGTGTCCAAGGCCGATTGGACCGGCTGTTTGGAGCAACCTGGGATAGAGGAGGGTGTCCCCACTACCCATGGCAGGGGGTGGAACACAATGGGCTTTAAGGTCCCTTCCCACTCAAACCTTTCTGGAATTCCCTGACAGCAGACATGGGGGATGAGCTCACTGCATCCAGGGCTAGTGGATTTAGTGCTTAACAGCTGAACATTGGGCAGGAAAGTCCACACCACAGCCAAATCCACTAGCAGGCCCAGCCGGGTTTTCGGGCATTACCTGACATAGAGATCCTTCTGGTTCAGGAGTCGGACGCCTTCATCATACAGGGCTTTGTTCTCCTCCTTCAGCAGTGCCAGCTGCTCCGAGAGCTTCTGGTTCTCCTTCTGGCACTGCACGTGCTGGAAAAGGGCTATTTTTAATTTGCGTGTGTGGCCCTCTGCCTCCCATCTGCCTGGTCTTCAACGCTTCTCTCTCATCAACCCAGTGGTTCCCACTACAGCCAACATCCAGCCAGCCAGCTCCACAGACCACTCCCTTCCTCCCCCTAATAAGCCATGGGATTTTGTTGCAGAGAGAGGCAACAAACCCTCCACGACAATGGATTCTGCCAAAATTTCCAAGCAAAAACTCCAAGCTCTGAAAGATAAAGGGAAGGAAGAAACCACCAAGCCTTCCTGTGCCCTCAGAGCTGCATCCCAGGAAACCAACTGGCTTTGGGATGCTCCTTTTCCTCCAGCTTCCGTTGAAATCAGCAACATCTGCAAGGGCTACAGCCCCTGATATTTCCAATTCTGGCAGCTCCCAGAAGCAGATTCCAGCTCGTGGTGGTCCTGTTTCCCCTTGTATAATGAGGAACACCCTCACTGTCACTCACCTCACCAGCATCCAGCTTCTTCTCATCCTCCAGGACATGCAGGGTCTTAGCCTGGAGCTCCACATGCATCTTGGCCAGTGACGCCTCTGTCTCCCGGGAATGCCGGAGCTGCTGCCGCAGCTCCTCCACCTGCTGCTCCAGGAGCCTCCTGGAAACACGATGGGGTGACAGTGGGAGCTGGAGGGGAATGTGCCGCCTGCCCCCAAGGTGTCTGTCTGTCACCCAAAACACCCCCTGCTCTCCTCTCGCCCCAGCTGACACAGAGGGGACAAAAGAATCTGCACATCCCAGTTGTCCCCATGCCCCAGTGACACAGAAAGGGGAGATAATATACTGGGATCATCCCCAGCTGCACAGGGAAGGGGGCTGTTGGCATCACTGCACTGACAGGAGAGGCCACAGCCAAGGCAGATAAAGTCTCCAATAATCTTTTAAATCTCAGGAAGGGGGAATCCCTGGAGAACTCCACGGATAAGGCAGGTCCAAGGCGAAAATGGGAGGTCAAAGCAGTGGTTTGGGTCTCCCTGAACCCTCCCAGGGCAGCCAGGAGCTGCTGGAGGGCTGGCACAGCCCATACATGGCAGAGAGACCTTTTCAGCTGCTCCTCCTGAAGTTCCTGCTGCACTCGAGCTTCATTTTCCCGAGCTTCCTTCAGCTCCTCCTCCAGAAGCTTCTTATCAGAAACACGGGCCTCTGCCAGCAGCAGCTGGTGCTGGGAATCCTTCAGCTTCTGCTGAAGTTTTGAGACCTTGAATGAAAATGGATATAGATTAAACTTGCTGAATGTACAGGTCAGTGTCTGAATCAGATCTCTCTGATTCCCCAGTGTCTGAGGCATGGAAAGGAAGATTTCCTTGTTTTGACTCTAGGTCCATTAAAAGCAAAACCTTTGGAATGGCTACCAGATTTTGGATCAAACATTATGCCATGAATTTCCAACAATCATTTTTTGACCCAGTTTGATCCTGCACACTACAAAAGAGAATCCAATGATTTCTGCAGGAGCATGGCAGAATCAATGCCATTGAAAACACAAGGTTTTGGAACTTTCCTGCCAGTAAACAGTAGGAAATCTCCTCAACAATAACAAGATTGGGGTTCCCTGTGCCTGCCAGCCCCACTATCAGTATTTTCAGAGGTACTGGGTTATCAGACGTGGCTTCTATAGCCTTGATTATGCTCCCACTAATTATAGGCTTTTTTCCTTACAATATTAAGCCAAGGGATCACAAAAAGGAATCTGGGGAAGCACTAGAGCTAAACAGAACTGTCAAACATACCCCAGCTTACGCTCACCTTCTTTTGTGCTTCTCCTGCTCTGGATTTCTCCTGGGCCAGCCTCTCCTGGAGGCTGCTCTGGAGCTTATCAGCCTGGGAGCACTTGGAGAGCTCCAGTTCCAGCTCCTTGACCTTCTGCTGGCTCCTTTCCCACTGTGCTGAGAGCGAAGAACATGTTTCCGTGGTGTCCAAGAGTTTGGCCCGGGCCTGCTTCAGCTCAGCTTTGACCTGAGATCCCAGAGAAGAAATCAGATTTATACTTCAGCATAATTCAGCAGGAATGGCTTGGCTAGGGAAGAGGAACACGATTCCAGAATGAGCAAAAGAGGAATCACAGAGGAAGTAAAGCGTGTCTTGTTTGGATGCAGTGAGATTTGTCACAGAATCCCAGAGCGGCTTGGGTAGGACAGGGCCTAAAGGATCACCTGGTTCCAGCCCCCTGCCATGGGCAGGGACACCTTCCACTATCCCATGTTACTCCAAGCCCTGTCCAACTGGGCCTGGAACATTTCTGGGGATGAGGCAGCCACAGTTGCTCTGGGCCCTGTGCCAGGGCCTCACCACCTTTACAGAGACAGACTTTGCCCCAACAGCCCACCCAATGCTGCCCTCTGGCAGTGGAAAGCCATTTCTCCTTGTCCTGGCACCCCAGTCCCCAGTCCCTCTCCAGCTCTCCTGGAGCCCCTTTAGGCCCTGGAAGGGGCTCTGAGGTCTCCCTGGAGCCTTCTCTTCTCCAGGTGAACACCCCCAGCTCTCCCAGCCTGGCTTCAGATAGGCTCCAGCCCTCGTGGCCATAATTCCCCGGAGCTGAGGCAGAGCACACTGGGGAGCCTGGCTCTGTCCCTACCTTGGTGCATTCCTGCTGGAGTAGCAGATTTTGCCTCTGGAGGTCAGCGTTCTTCTCCCTCTCATATCTGAGCTCCCTCTCGGCGGAGCTGCACAAGTTCTGCACCCGCCGCAGGTCTTGGCGCAGCTGCTGCAACTTCTCCTCCTGCTGCTGGAACCTCTCCTCAGACAGACTCTGCAGGAACAGCAGAAGGGACATGGAAATTAACTTTAAGACAGGATAAAGATGATTAAAGAAGGCAGAAGGCCAGTAGGATTTAAGGGCATTTGGGCAGGAAGATGTGTAAAGCCTGGCATTTCTCTGTCCCTACACCATGTCCTATTCCCTTCCCTGTCCCTGCAGGGTTTTAAGAGCCATGTGGATGTGGCACCTGGGGACATTGTTTGTGGTGAACATGCACTGCTGGGTTAGTAGCTGGACTTGATGATCTGAGAAGCCTTTTCCAAGCTCAACGATGACTCAACGATTCTTTCCACCACCTTAGAAAAGCCAATACAACTCCTGAGGCCGAGGGGAAAGAGCTGATAACCTGGATGAAGGAACAAATCCCTGTTAAAACAAACCTGTCCAATCAAAGCAAAGCCACTAGGTCACTTTGGATTCTTGTACCAGAGTCTCACTCAGGCATCCAAGCAGGAGTGACACAGCCAGCCCAGCTCCCAGAGGGATGAGGAACAGGAGAAAGGTGAGTCCTGACAGTGGGACAGGAACACAACAGGAGAGAGCCTGGACACTGGGAGGTATCACCGTTGGTCTGCGATGGCTCTTGGGAGATAATTGATTTCCTTGATTCACTCACCTTCCTGGCACACACACCAAAGCCTGGGTTGTAGCAAAGCCTTTCTTTCCAGCACCACTTTCAGCCATCTCTGGATCTGCATTCCCACTTTGCATCTTCACCTTCTGCTCTTGTGACCAGATGGACTTCACTGAAGACCAAATCTGCCTTCTCAGACAATTCCCAGATAACTTCCCAAGCAGGAAAAAGTCTTGATCCAGCACTGTGCGATCTGGCAACGTCAGCTGTCCTGGAGGTCTATTGGCTCCATTGGTTTTGTGGGGTTTTCCCCACCTGTTTCTACCAGGAACCCTTCCCATATCCACTGCACTCCTTGTGTCATGCTGTGCTCCACCTGGATGATTCGCTGCTTCTTGGATACAACTGGACTCTGATCCTCTACTTCTCATTCCTACCCTGGCCATACAGACCACCCTGTCCTCTCTTCTCTCCCAATCTTTGCACAGAAACTGACCTCATCCTCAGTCACCCCATCCTGAGATCTTCCATAATCTTCTTTCCATAATTTTTTTTTTTTTTTGCAGGGGTCCCTGTTTGGCAGGGACACCTGCACCTTCCTTTCTCTTTCAGCTCGCAAAGAGAGAAAGGTGAACAAATTCCATTTAAATCACTTATTTCTGCCATGTGTAATCAGTTCAGTTTATCCAAGTTCCCACCACATCCAAAAGCACAACACAAGGAAACGAGCACATCTCTAATTTCCAACCGTCGCTCACACCACAGAAGTGGCTTCCAGCCCATTTTAATTTTGCCACTCAATTAACGACAAGAAGCACGGTACAGATGGCAAAGCTGCCCATACCTGTTTAAGGGTCCCCTCTAAACTGCCTGCCGAGCTCTGCCACGGGAGAAACCTGTTCTCCCTCTGCTCCAAGCCTGGGGTCACGCTCCTCATGTCTCCGCTGGGGCCCTGCTCCCAGGCACTCCGGACGTCACATTTGAGCTGGGCAATTTCTTCAAGCAACATCCTTTTTTCTTCATTGCTCTCTTTGAGCTGCTTTTCCAGCTCCTCCTTCTTCTTGTTGCTCTCTAGTAATTCAGAGCTTGAAGGAGAAATAGCAAAGAAGAAAGATAACTACACAAATCCAGGAAAAACACCCTTAAAGGGGAAAAACTTGGAAGACGAGTCCAGTTAAACACTCAAGCAGCACTTTGGGAGGCTCCAAAGGGAATTCAATCCTGGGTGCAGCACTTCTGGGCAAGGGTCAGTCTCCCTGGGACACTTCCACCAAACCACGTGTGTCCAAAGGCTCAGCTCTCCCCAGGAGGAGGTTACAGGCTGACTAAGGAATTCTCACAAAGGCACAGGAGCTACTCTGGACTCAAAGTCACAGGGGAAGCACTGTAATAGAGGCTCAGGTGTCCCAGTCCAGCTGTCTGACTTATCTTCACCCAATTTCCATCTCCATTTTCTCCATCCAAGATCAAAGCTGTGGCTGCTCCATCCCTGGAAGTGTCCAAGGCCAGGCTGGATGGGGCTTGGAGCAGCCCAGGATCGTGGAAGGTGTCCCTGTCCATAGCAGTGGGTGGAATGGGATGAGCTTTAAGATCCCTTCCTCCCAGAACAGTCTGGAATTCTGTGTTTCTATGTCCTGGATGTCCAGACACTGGCACAGGTTGTTCAGGCTGGAATCACCATCCCTGGAAGTGTTCAAAAAACCTGTGGATGTGGCACTTGGGGACATAGGTTAAGGGTGAACATGGCAGTGTTGGAAGATGGTTGGACTCAATGATCTTGGAGGGCTTTTCCAGTCTGAATGATTCCATGATTCCTTAGCAGCTCCCTACTGGTTGTACTTTATCCCAGTACCAGTAACCCAGGTCACTGTAACCATATTGGATTTAATTTATTTACTAAGGACAGCCTGAGACCAGATGCTCCAGCTCTGAATTTGTCCTGATCTACTCAAAAAGGGGAGTTGAATCAACAGCTGCTGACACCTCCCCTCCAAAGACACCCAAATTCCAAGGACTACCCAAATCTCCTGATGGAACTAGGACCATCAGCTGCTGCCAGCAGTGAGCCCTGAGGAGCCCAAACCCACAACAGGACCCCCTTAGTCCAACCTCAAGGGAAGAATCCTCCTCCCTAAAGACAGCTCCCATTTAGTCTGCTCAGAATCTGGAGGAGCTGCAGAAAAAAATCTTTAATGCTGGCTGATCCTGAAGGCAATGAGGAAAGTCACCAAAATCAGAGATGCTGACCCAAGGACAACATGAAGATGCCAGGCCCATTTTTGCCAGGAGCAGCCCCATGGGGAGTTGGAGAAGACTCAAAACTTAAATCAGCAAAGATAAGGAGCAGAAAAACCCACAGGCTTTGTTAAGGTTTACCACAGCAGTTCTTGTTCTTCTCTCAGGTTTTTGATCTGTTTTTCCAAAAGCACTACTTTAGCCATCTGTTCCTCATAGACCTCTGCATCTGCACAGGGATCTTCCTGTTTCTGCTTCACTTTGGGACTCTGTTCTTGCAGGATTTTAGAGGCCTGTAAGGTCAGAAAACACCACAATTTCCTTTGGTCTGATGAAAATCTTTGGAACCATACAAGGCAATCTGGGGACTCCAGCAAGATATGGCTTGTGATCCTGTGGCTAAGCTACTGCAGTTCTTTCCCCTCGAAGACACATGTAAGTCCTTTTTCCTGCATGAAAAGTAGCTGTGTCTTAACTACCACCAAGCCACGGGCCTTTATTTGATTTCATCCTACTGTGGCACACCTGCAGCTCCCAGGGATTTACAGCATGTGTCAAAGCTCTTTACAAAAGCAGCAGCTCTTGGCACACCAGGAAGAGCACAAGGTGTGGGTTCAGGTGGCTCTCACAGTGGTGCTCCAACTCTACCCCAAATACCACCCTAGGGATGGCTCCTCCACTCCCAATGTCACCTAACCCTGTAACACCAGGTAACGGTACACCCTGAGCCCGAGCCTTGAGGAGAAGATGCCAAGAAAATAAAAGGGGCAGAAAAGGAGGGGAATGCATTAGGACAGAGGAACTCCCAACTGAATCACAACTGGAGTCTGCCCAGTGTCAGATCTGCTACTCAGCTGTGACAGACCCAAATCCTTCAGACACAAACACCATTATCCTCACTAAACACTAACTTTGATTGCTAAAGCTTTTTAATAAACAGCTCTTCTTGAGCTTTCAATCCCAGGTATTTCCTGGTATCTCAATTCCAAGGCATCTTATCTACACCAGGACAAATTTGCTCGTATTTGAGGAACACACCCCAGCAGCTCTTGTCTGCATCAGGTACCATAAGAACTGGGAATGCCTTCCATGTCTCACCTCTGGATCTAGGAAAGCACTGTCTTTGTCTAGCTTCCCATGGGATACATCCACAAGATCGCCGCTGGCTGATGTTCTCTGGAGACTTGGGAAAGTGTTTACGTGGCTTGTGAGCTCTGAGTGGGAGTCAGGCAAACCCTAGAGAGGAAACAACAGAGTCAGTGGATGAAACATACCCTGAAGGACAAGCTCAGGAAAAGATTTCTCCTCTCAAATGTCCAAAAACCTCTTAAAAACAAGAAGAGATTTCCAGGTGACAGAACCCAATGATTTAATGCGAAGCTTGTTTCCAGCACTGTTGGGAAATGATTCATTGCAGTATAGCTGCTCCATCCAAAGGGAATGAGCCCATGCGGGAAGACAGGAATCCAACAAATACATGCAACGGTCTCTATGCTAAAGGCTGTTCCAATCTAACACAGGCCTCTGGATTCCATCTCCTCCTGATCCCTTTGATGGAAAACCAGTCCCTCCTTCAGGGAGACCATGGGCCAGTGGGTGGCTGAATTCCAACTAGACTTTCAGGGTTGGATGATTTGGGTTCAAAGGTCCCTGAATCACGAGTAGGCTGGACTACTGGGAAGCAAAGGTTAAAAAAGGACTCTTCTCATTTTCCCCACCATCTCCCAGCTCAGACAATTCCTTTCCATATGCGTATTGAGAGACTGACCCAGTCTCTTTCTCCCAGCTAGGCTGTTCCATCCCAAGCTTTGATCCCGAGTTTCAGTGTAGATTTGTTGCAGCACAACTAAGCCCTGGCCTCTAGATGCCGCTGTTCCTCCAGCAGCGCCTGAGACTGTGGAGCTGTGCCAACAGCTCAGGACTTCCACGGAATTTACTTGGTTTCAAGGAAGTGACAGGACTCACAAACTGATCTAAGGCCTCCCAGAGTCATAAAAAATGAGATTTTTCATGGCTGTTCCCCCACGATTGCCAGTCTCCCATTGCCAAGTCCCTTTGTCCAGGCCACAGATCTGCCAATCTCCTAAATTTTGACCCTAGTTTTCAGCCCTTGTCCTGGCAGGCCTTGGACAATTTTGTTGGCACCACTCACTGTCTCTCCTCTGTGGCCCAGCTGGAATACAAGAGTTCCAGCAACATTCCCAGCAGGGAAATCCCCAGAAGTTGATTTAGCGACTTAATTGGTTCAAGTGTGCCAAGGCCCTTCGAGAAATCCCAGAAGTGCTGAGATCCCAGCAGGATGTTCATTTGGCTCTGGGGTGTTCAATTGCTCCAATTAATACCTGAGTCTGAAAACTCCCACTCTGCCCTCCAGAGAATCAGGGTTTGGCTACAAAGTTGGAATTACTGATTTGGTATTAGATTCACTGAAACAAAAGTAAATTCTGGAGTTAGAGACAATGCCATGAGAGCAAACGGATTGAAAACCCTCCACCAAAGGTTTGAAAGTGGATGGGCTCGAGAAACGCATCAAGAGATGCGAAGCAATGAGTTTGGGGGGCACCTGGGGATGTTTCATGGAGCATCCAAAGGCAGATGGCTCCTGCAGGGAGTCCCACCACAGGGGCCAGACACACCTGGCTGCCCAGAACCACCTTCTCAGCCTTCAGATCCTCCCGCAGCAACTCCAGCTCAGATGCCAGTTGCTTTCTCCGTTCTCTCCTCTCTCCCAGCTGACTCCCCAACTTGTCTATTGTTTCCTGACAACTTTCCAACATCTGGAACAAGAAATATTTAGAGTAACTACCACAACATCATTTTTTCTACACAGAGAGAAGCAGATTGCAGGAAATGTGTCTTCTAGGAAACAAGGAGAGGAGAAAAACGGTGCTCAAATGTTTGAGTGGAATTCCTACACCTCTTATTCAGGGCTTGCAGAACCTCCACTGACTCAAAACACCTTGGGAAGCTCCTCTCCCATCTCTGTGTGGCTGACACCCTGGGCAGATCCAATTGTTGGGCTGGCAAGGTAATGGACAGGAAAGCTAACCCAGAACCTGATGGGAATCAGCTTTAAATATACCTACACATCCCTTGGTTTCACTAAACCCTAAATGAGAATTGAGCACCTTCACACAGAAAAAAACTTCACACTCATGGGGAGACAACAAACTCCTCAGCTGGCAGAGCTGAAGGCAACTTCCTAAGGGGAGAGCTTTCAAGGAGATCACGTCGGCTGCTTTTCTCCAAAAATTCATCCATCTGCATGAGCTGAGGGACTACTAACCCTCAGGAGAGGGTGACAAAGAGCATCTCCAGGAGAGAGTCACTTCAGATGCTCATTTAAAACATTTCTAAAAAGAACAGTTCATTTCTTAAGGAAAAGCTCTCACCTCCTGCATCTCCTGAGCTCCAGATGCCACCTGCTTGTTCCCATTCATCTCACTTTTCTTCTTCTGCACCTCAAACAACTCTGTTTCCAAACTGGTGATCTGAACATGGACAAATCCCAAGTTAAAACCACACCAGGACTCACAGTTAAATGCAAAACTACTCCTAGAGTGCTCCTTCTGCTGCTGTTACAGGATGAGGCCCACGTTGGAAGCAAGAAACAGGAGAGGAAATGCATGGCCAGCTCCAGCTCATCCCTCATCCTGCTGCTTCCAAGGAGGAAGGAGTCATCTGGGCTCAAGCCAGAAAAAGATGGAATTCTTCCTCTCAAAAGGAGTGGAACAACCCAGGCACATGGTGAAGACTCAAAGCTTCCACACATTGTGGCGCTCCCCCAACATGGAGGATCCCAAGACACTCCAGTTCAGGTGCCGCGTCATCCTTGTTCCCTGCGCTTGGTGTGCTGATCTCATCCAAGCAGATGTTCAGCCTGGTCCATCAGGACTCATCCTGGTCCCTTCACTGCTCATAGGAACTTTTCAGTTCCTCCAGAAGGGCTCCAAGGACTTGGGATTTGGGACAGCAAAGCACTGACCTCTGTGACCACTGACTTCTGCTTCTTCTGGCACCTCCTGGCAGGAGGGAGTTTGGACAAGGTCTCACTCTGCATTTGGATCACCCCTCAAGGGCAGATGCCCTTGGGGGAAAAGTTATTGGTCCTGAAGTTATAAAGGGCTCAAAAGAGCTCGGAGCAGGCAAGATAAGGATCATCCCAGAGGAGCAGTTCAGCTTCTCTTCCCCATTAGGGATCCCACAGACCCTTTTCCAAAACCCAAGTCTTGGCATTGGCAGCCTGCCTGCTCCACTGCCAGCAGGAGCCTGGACAGCTTCCTTTTCACTCATTAGGCTTGAAATTCAGTTTGGGCAAATTTCTAAAACCCCAGGCTGGACTGTCTAACTGCCTGAGCTTGGCTCTCCTGAAATGAGCTGGGACACTGGAGGGAGATGAAATCCAGCTCCACAGAACCTCAGACTGGTTTGGGTTGGAAAGAACCTTAATGCCCATCCAGTTCCACCCCTGCCATGGTCAGGGACACCTTCCCGTATCCCAGGTTGCTCCAAGCCCCATTTAACCTGGCCCTGGACACTTCCAGGGGTGGGGCAGCCACAGCTTCTCTGAACAACCTGTCCAGGGGCTCCCCACTCTCACAGCCAAGAAATTCTTCCTCATATATAATTCCAAAGCCAAAGAAGTGCCAAGTCCCTGCCAATCCCAATTCATTTCCAAAGCAGCACCTCAAAGCCCCTGAGTTTTCCTCTCCCTGATGAGTTCCTGGCACCAACTGGCCCCTGCTGGAGTGGTCTCCAACACATAGAAAAGCTGCTGCTACACTGCTTTTTAAATCATAGATATGCGCTCGCCAATGTACTAAAAGGTATTAAAAGTAGGGTGAAACATCCAGACCTCCCACAGAAGAGGACAATAAACCCCTCTCCTTTTGTATGACTGGATGGTAATCTGGAGCTCCAAAAAAGAACTCAAACGCAAAACATAACTCCCCTCCTCACCCCCAGCCAGCCTTTGGTCAGAAGTTGATACCCAGCAATGCATTTCTTTATCCTCCCTCCAAGCCATTAACTTTTAAGCACTTAATTTGTGCTCCGAAATTCCATGCCAGCAGCAGAACAATCCTCACTCTGTATCCCGCTGTCCCGGTCCTGAGTCACAGCCTGACCAGCCAAGGCTTCTGCAGCTGTGTCACGACCAAAAACCCCCCCAAGTCCTTCCCAGCCAGTGCAGGACTGCCAAACACCCAGCAGCTGCCTTCCCCAGGCTCCAGCCCCTTCCCTCCTCATCTCCAGGGCTCTCAAAGCCCCGTGGGAATGCAGGACACAGCTCAGCAACCTTTATCTAAGTGTTAAAACCCACCTCTTTGTCCACCCTGCCTCTGCTCCATGCCCCTGCATCCCTCAAAATGGTTCTTTTCCAGCTGCAGCAGCTGCCAAGCCTCTGCAGACAAAATGCCTCACATCTCCTAGACTCCCGAGCATGGCATTCCCAGGGATCTGTGAGACAATCCACAGAGCAAAGCAGGGATTTGTCCAAACTGAAAACATATTGTGTTTGATTTGTGGAGGGCTGTGTTCACTCTGGTCCAAAGGGGAAGAGTTTGGTGTGAGCTGAGTAAGCCCCAAGTTAAACCAAAGCACTGCCATGGTGGACAGATCCTGTTCCATCCCATCCCAGAGCTGGCCTGTGGCTGCTCCGCGACAAGAGACAAACATGGTGCCACTGGCACCCTCATTAAGGTATTTGAACTCGCCTTCAACCTGTTTTTAGAGGCTTTTCCAGAGGCTACTGACTGGGAATTCCTCATCTCTTCCTTTGAACAATCCAGCTTGGAGTTGTGTATCCATGTGGGATACACCAGCACCATCTCTGACACCATGTTTTAACCCAACACCAGGTGTGAGGACACGTCATTCCTCACTGAAAGCTGGGCAGGGGGTGCTACAACCTCACCTCAGGAATCCCTGGTGCAGCTGCCAGTCAGGAAAGATGGATCAATCCAGGCCCACTGCAGAGAGAATTTCCAGTACAGAGGGCAGAGGGCAAGAGCCCCAGCAAGGAAGAGTCCCTGGCTAGGCAGCAGAGCCTCAGCCCATGGGAAGGACATCCTCAGCCAGCCTTTGTGGGGAGAATCCCACCTACCTACCTGGCCAGACCAAAGTCTGTTTTCCTCTGTTCTCTCTGGCTGTAAATTCCCCAGCTGCTCCCTCTGTAAGGGATCAGGTGCCTTGGCAGGGATGCTCCATGCAGAATTTTCCCTGGGGAAGCAGTGCCAACCCAGCCCATAGTGCCAGTGCTCCTCACAGAGCTACTCCAGGGGGATGGGGAGTCCCTCCAGAAAACTGGGGCTGACAAAGGCAGCATCAGCCTGAGAGGCTTCAGCCACAATTTACTCCTTGCTCAGAAGATTGAGGTGGCCCTGCAGGTGCTTATGGAGGCCCCAGTGTTGCTATAGCTCTGGAAAACCAGATGTTCAGTAAGTGCTACACATTTGTGATTTCTCAAAGGTTCCCATTTGTCACATGCAAATAATAAAGAATTTCTATCCACCTTCTGAAGTCAAAGCATGATTTGAGTGGGCTTGTCCTATTAACAGGAACAGATCCAGGTTACCCTAGGATGAGGGTACCCAAAATCAAGTAGGACCCAAGTTAGGAAGATGTTGCTGAGGTCACATCTTGATCAAGATTGAGCAGAGCTTCTCAAGATGGATCTCAGAGCTCCTCCAAGAGAGGTGACCAGCCCCACTTACAAGCAGCTGCTGCACCACAGGATAGGAAATATTCCCTGTCCCTCAATTTGTGTGTTCATAGGGATGTTACCAGGCACTGCAGATCCTGGGCCTTCATACTCAGTACTGTTTGACACATCTCCAAGATCCTGTCCCTGGGGAAAAGCCAAAGTGCAATCTCCTGCCACCAGAAGACTCAACAGGTGATACTTCCTGGGATTAAGGAGCATCAGTGTCCCAGACAGTAGGGTCAGATGCGATATTGGGGAGGAATTCTTCCCTGTGCGGGTGGGGAGGCCCTTGCACAGGCTGCCCAGAGAAGCTGTGGCTGCCCCATCGCTGGAAGTGTCCAAGGTCAGGTTGGATGGGGCTTGGAGCAGCCTGGGACAGTGGAAGGTGTCTCTGCCCATGGCAGGGGGTGGGACTTGATGGGCTTTATGGTCCCTTCCCAATCAAACCAGTCTGAGAATCTGTGAGGAGGAACAGGAGATGGAAAAGACAATGCTGCCATAACACGGGGGAATCTGCACTTCCAACCAAGAGTCATTTACTCCCTGCTGGGATTTTTTCCTTTACCCTCTTTCCTAAACTGGCAAGTTTTTCTGGCTGCTTTTCTTGTCAAACTAAACACAGCAGAGTGCAGGGCCAGGTCAAACATAATCCTATTTTTCCAATCAGAGAGAAAAGCAGACGGAACGAAAGAAATCCAAACCTTGTCTCTCCTATTCCTTACTCACTTTCTGGTGCAGTCCCTCCACCTTGCTCTCCAGCTGTTGCTTCTCTTGCTTGGTTTGGATCTGTGTCTCTCCCAGAATTGATTCCAGGTCCTCATTGCACTCAACCAAACCCTCACGTTCCTGTTCCAGTTTTTGCAGCTTGTGAAGGAGCTGGGAATTCCTGCCCTCAATGTTCTCCATGGCTTCATGGCACCTGCACACCAAAACCCGGCATCACCAAGGCTGGAACTGCATCCTCACCAGCAAGAAAAAGCTGAGGTTTTCCTCACACTCTCCTGCTGATTTCCAGTCTCACAACCAGCACACAGCCTGTGCCTGTTCTTACTTAGATGGGAGTTAGGGGTGATGGGATCTACACAAGGAATGAAGAAGGTCTGGGCAGGAAACAGGTCAGGCTGAGGTTGCCAACAGCAAAGAGACAACAGCAAATTCAGCTGCTTGAGGTGGAGAACAGGCTTGAGAATGGGAAGGGAAAAGAGCCCGAGGGATGGGATCAGCCCCCCTTTCCTCCCTGAACCTGCCAGAAGAGGCGCAGTAGCTCCTGAGCTACTGGGAGCTCCTGAGCTATTGGGAGAACAAAGCCTTGAGTTCCCTTAGAATTCCCTGTTTACATATTTATGGTTAAAAGCCAGGTGTTTTGGTGCACTCCTGGAGAGCAACCAAATCCAAAGAAAACTTTACAGCACCAAAACAGGTTTAAAACCAACATTTTTGTATGCAGAGAGCCCCAAAAGCCCAACTCTCTTCTTTTACGAAAGTAACAAACTGAAGGAAGTCTCAGCATTTAACTGGAAGAAGTGATTCCTCAGGACTGCATCTCCTCCAAATTTTCCCATTTGGGAGCAGAAGAACAAAGTCCAAAAGAGTATTTAAAACAATTCAATAATCAAATAATCCTGCAAGAGAGAGCACCAGAGGCACAGCACCAGGAACCAGTGGAAGTACAAGGGGTGAAAGATTTCTACACCTCTCACCTTTTGTGGAGAGTTTCAACACCCTGATCTCCATGCTCCTGATACAGGGCAGTTCTGCTGGCACCAGTGTCTCCATCAGCTCCTGCTTCTGCCCGTGTGCCCTGTGCCTGAGAGAAAATCAACATTAGCACAGAACTAGGATTGAGATCCCAGAATCCCAGGATGGATTGGGTTGGTGGGACCTTAAAGCTCATCCTATTCCATGGGCAGGGACACCTTCCACAATCCCAGACTGCTCCAAGCCCTGTTCAACCTGGCCTTGGACATTTCCTGGGATCCAGGGGCAGCCACAGCTTCTCTGAGCAACCTGTGTGAGGGCCTCACCACCCCCACAGCCAGGAATTCCCTCCCAATATCCCATCTGACCCTGCCCTCTGGCAGTGGAACGCCATTCCTCCTTGTCCTGGCACACCATACCCTTGTCCCAAGTCCCTCTCCGGCTCTCTTGGAGTCCCTTTAGGCCCTGGAAGGAGCACTGAGGTCTCCCTGGAGCCTTCTCCAGCTCCACCCCCAGCTTTCCAGCCTGGCTCCTGAGCAGAGGGGGCCCAGCCCTTGGAACATCTCCCTGGCCTCCTCACTCAGCTCCAACAGCTCCACATCTTTCCCATGCAAGCACAGAATGATTCCAAGGCCACCTGTGTCTCTCAGAAATAAAAGAGGTGAGCCATGTCAGCTTCATCTCTTGGCCCTAGGTGCAAAATCCTCCAAACCCAGAACATGGACACCTAGGGTCTGGGATGCAGAAGGGACCTTGTTTTTCTGGAATGACAAAGAAAGAGCCCTTGGAAACACCTGCAGTGAGGCCGTTCTGACTCCCTCGGCCGGTGGAGGCTCTGGCCTCTCGCTTCGTTGGTACTCACAGATCTCCTCCTTGAGCTGCTCCACCTGCAACACAAAACGCCTGCTTTGAGTTTTGACACACATTCCATTTACATATTTATTACTATTCCTTATCCAGAGGGATTAGTTGAGATCCCGTGGCTGCTCCAGCTGCAGAGTGCCTCAGACAAGGAGCAGCAAAAGTGGGAATGCTACTGCTCCAATCCACTAAAGGGTGATTTTCCTGAATTTATTTCACTTCCTGACCACATCCACATTGTGTCAGATTCCAACTGCTATTTCTGAGGACACCTTTCAGTGTCTTCCATCCATAGGATCAATGGAATTCCATTAACAGCAGCAGCTCTTCACCCCACAGTCACAGCTCATCCCAGGCCAACTGCCCAGCCTGTTCCTCCCCTACTCTTCGTAACCCGCAGGCAAGAAAACACCTTTCAGGACACAGAGCTGCTGTAGTTGGCAATAAAGCACATTTTCCACTACTATAAATTAAAAATTGGGGGTTTCCCAACTTCTGTGCAAATAGTTAAACCCCATTCCTAAGGAATAAAGGGAATTTGCTTTTAGCTTAACATGTGGCTGAAACTGATCTCAGTCTGGCTATATCTATTCCTGTTCAGTGACTACAATGTGTTACATATGTCTGTATGTTTTTTTTGTCTATACAGACCTATAGATAGATATATAAATAAATAGACTTTAATATTATATTTCTTTTTTATACGCTATACATACACTTGTGTATCCATAATGACTGAAAGGAGCAATGTGCTACAGCAAGGAAAACACTATTTGGAATAAAAAAAAAATAAGTAAACAGAGGATTTTGAACTAAGTTATGGTTTTTTTGCAGCTTTAGAAAGAGACTCTGCTGTAAATACAAGGTTTGAGGTGACAGACATGGAAAAACCAGCAACTTTTTTAAATGCAAGGAGTAAAACTACAAAAAAATTCTGTACTATAAAAAAACCTGTAAAATTCTGAACACCTCAAAGGGGAATAAATCCCATTCAAGATATTATCTGATAAATATTATTTGAAAAGTATCTTCTCAGAGATACTTCTATTAATTTACCAATACTCATTTGACATGAGAGAACTGCAAGACAGCCAAAAGCTCTCTGTGCTGGGATGGCAGAGGCAATTCCAGGCTCTCAAAGGCTGATCTAAGGAAATCAGGAGATAAGAACAGCAGCAGATTTTGTGCCCAATGATACATTTTAATAGGAAGCAGACTCTTCTATCCCTTCCCTGTTGGCAACCTCAGTAAGGAATTATCTCATCAATAGTTCCTTAGTTGTTCCTTAATTCTAGATGGCATTTAGATAATCCTGGCAGTATAACACCAAGCATTTAACGAATAGTAATGTAACAGTAATGCAAGTCATTGCATTAAGAGAACACACAGAAAATAAGCAAATCAATCAATGTGGCTGAGTTAAAAACCAAAGGGATCAAAAATGAGCATAAATTTCAAGGGAATTTCAAACCAGCTGGTGGGGGTTTTAGGCTAAACTTAGGTAAACAAACTCTTTAATCCAGTCCAGGGAAAGGTACACGTGTTCCTTACTCTGTTTACACACCTGAGTTGGAGTAAACACCAACCAGGAGCAGGGAGCTGATCCCTCCCCATGAGCACAGGAAAATGTGTCCCAAAGTCTTCATGCCACCACCCAGTTGGAGTCCCTCAAACTCTTCCTGCATGGAAGGAAGTTCCCACAGCTGGATTCTGCCTATTTCCTGAGTTTTACTTCTCCATGAACCATGATATAGACAAACTGCAGCTCTGGAAAGACTAGGCATACAACAGGGAGGGGAAAAGGGAAGGCAGGGCAGGTTTGGGAACAGGGAGCCAGCCCAGGATTGTTGGCTTGGCTTGGTGGATCCTCACCAGCTCCAGGAACGCTTTCCTCTCCAGGTCGAGCGTCTGGACCCGTGCCCGCAGCGCCAGGATCTCTTTATCCAGCCGGCTGTTGTGCTCCATGGCCTTCTGGAGTTCAGTCCTCTCTGGAGACAGCAGCACCAAGAAAGCGGTCACTGGCTTGGCCCCGCCTGGCCCACACTCCAAGCATGGATTCCAGACTGATCCCACACATGGGAAAGGTGGGAGGCAGCATGGACATGTCCCACATCCACTGGAAACACATCCCACATCCACCTGCAAATAAATCCTGCATCCACTGGGAATACACCTTCATGGAACACATCCACATGGGACACACCCATGTGAGAACACATCCCACATCCACGCCCTCTCCCTCCCACAGCAAAGGCTGATGTCCCTGGAGATCCAGGTTCAACTCTCTAACATTATTCCAGGGATTCAGTTTACTTCTGGATCACAGAGGTAAACCTCATTTAAATCACTCACCTCATCTAATATGGGTTTCACATTATCACATTTTGAATTTTCACCATAAAATCTATCACTGCCACAAGCAGGAACACAATCCCAGCCAATGTATCTGTGTTGTCCACACACTAAAATTTAATGGAATAGCCACAACTGAAAAAATTGCACACCAACTTTTCAATGGATCAATGGATCAATGAATAAACTAATCCCAACACCAATGAATGTAGATCCCCAATATTTCCACAGCAGAAATAGGAAAAGGTGTTTGTATTAGGAGCACACATTGAGGACACACTGGTATGTCCCTGTCACAGGAGACAATTTTCCTTAGAGAAAAGGGAAGAAATACTTTTCCCTTTTCAGCTTAACACTGGGCACAGGAAACTTTAGTTTAAATTTGACTTCTATTCAAGCAAAAAAATAAACAAATCTACTTTTTGGTTCCACTTTGGAAAAAGCAACAAATTCTTTTTTCAAACAGGGATTCTGATATTAGATTTTCAGTTGTGTCATTTAAAATAAAAAGCAAAGAACTGTCACAGTCGATATGCGGCAGTCGACATAGATACTGCACTTGAGGTGCTTCCTTAGAATCATCAGAAGGCTTCAAGTATCAGCACCTTGTTATTCAAGAAGTCTCCCGTACCTTTTCTCTGTATCTCCCAAGAGCAGCTCCACACAGCTCTGGCTCTGGTCGCTCCTTCCTGTCCCTGGCACAGCCCCCTCACCCTGTCTGTCCCACCTACAGCAGCTCACCTTTGCTGGCCCTGGCACCACCTCCTGTCCCTGCTCTGCACAGCACAGCCAGCAGCCTCCAACTGACCCTTCCCAGCTCACTCACTCTTTATCCTGCCCATGGCTGTGAGGGCAAGGCTGTTTCTACTCTAGGGTAATTAACACAGGTGTAAGATATCAGAGGGGAGACTGCCCTCAGCAGCATCTCCTTTTGTCTCCCCACAAAGAACATCTTCACAGAATCACAGAATGGGTTGGGTTGGAAGGGATCTTGAAGATCATCTCATTCCAACCCCCATCTTCCACCAAAATGGAAATTTTATTCAAAAGCCTCTCGACCACTACACAAATTGATTATAAAATTATAATAAAATGATTAAAAGGTTGCCAAAAGGATAATAAAATTCCATCTCTTTTCCTCTTGCAAAAATCCTGACCACCCCCTACTTTCCCATTCCTTCTCCTGTTTTTCCCTCTCAGCTGCATTCAGGGCTGACCACAGGGGTGATTCCACAAGGACAACAGTGTTTGGATGTGGCAGCCCAGTTCTGCCTTGGAAAAACTCTGCAACATTCCTTATGCACTTTGTTAAATATCATTTAAAGCCCTTCCTCACCAAAATCCCACTAACTGGGCTTTTGGTCAGGAATTCTTCCCTCTAATACACAGAAGTTATCACTGAACCGAAATATGCTGTTTAAGGGGGTTTCACTAAAGATAAGCGACCCCAGTTTAGGTTTTTAGTAGCAAATCAATTGATTCCCAGAGCAGTTGGCTCCGAGCTCACCAGGAGGAGAAGCCGTGCAGAGATACAGAAGCAGGGAAGCCACTGGAATGTTGTCACCCTCATTTTGCACACACAGCACAACAAACCCCACAGACAAAACAAGCATTAAACCTTTACTCACATTTTGTAAAGCCTTGTACTCATCTAACACCTCAGAAAGCACAGATTTCCCCGTGCAGGTTACAATCCACGGGAGTCCCAGGCTGGAGCCTGTCTGTGCTCCAGAGTCAGCACTGGAGCTGCCACATCACTCACCCCATCCCCGGGGACAGTAGATCAATCCTGACCAAGTACGGGGATGAAAAGGCTGGGAATGACAGGGCTGGAGGCTGGAGAGGAGCTCCTGGGGCTGAAGAGGAGTTGACAGGGCTGGAAAGGAGCTGATGGGGCTGGAGAGGAGCCATTACTGTTCTCCAATAAAATTCTGCATCACAGATTTGGGGACAACGCAAGGAATCCTCCAAAAGAGCATCCAGACACCTGTGTGTCGCTAATGACATTTTGCATGGACACTTCATTTCAAGAGCAGCTTTACGTCTCCCTCCAGAAAACTTTATTTCTACAGTCAGAATCTATTAAAAAATCCTACTAATAAAGATCACTTCAGGGCTGGCCAAGAGTTATTTCAAGAAGGAGGTGAAAGGAATATTCTCAGCAAGGACAACGTACCCAGTCAATTCCCCACTGCTTCACTTGCTAAGGATCCTATGGAAGCAACATCCCAAACTGTACCTGGAGAACCCTGGGATAAGAGGTCCAGCTCTGCTAACTAACCCTGTGCACATGGTAATTCAGCTCTGCTTCCAGACCAAGTTACCATTCCCTCTCCATCCCCTCCCAGGGCAGAAAGCTCTCCCTGGGGAGAAGATAGAAAATTACCAGGGACAGGAAATTCATCCAGACTGCAGCTGCATCACAGATCACAAAAGCCCAGTCTCAGAATTAATGGATTTGTGACTGTTAATGACTGCAGTCCCACCTCCTAGGGAGCAGGCTGACCCCTGGCACCGATTTTCCCACATTCCCAGCAGAGAGGACAGACTGCCCCACCCACTCCCCAGGGCTAGGAGCAGGCCAGGAGTGGCCACCAGAGCAGCACTTACCTGCTGCACTCTGCTCTTTGCTTGGTGTATCCAGCCCTTCTGCCACCCTCTGGATATCTTCCTGGGACACCACTAGCCTCTGTGGGGCCTCATCCAGATCTCCCACAGCTCCTGCAGGTGATGCTGATTCCTCCTCCAGCTCTTTCCTGCAGAACTGAAGCACAAGGGTTAATGTGCCAATGGAAATGAGGAACCCTGTGGTGATGGCAGAGCTGTTTGTCACCCCCTCCACACTGGTCCCATTGAGAAAATATGTATTTCCTCATCTCCAGTGCCAGTTCTGTTGGAGTCCAGGGCATGTGGAAAATCCCTCGTGCTGCCCTGGGGGGTCTGAGACCCAGCTAAGGGGTCCGGGACCCCAGGAAAGCACTGCCTTTGACCTCAGTCCATGGAAAAAACTTCCAACACTTAGAGATGAATTGAAAGCAACAAAGGTTTGAAATAAATAGTAGTTTAGTTTGTCACAGGGTGAAAATCTGTAGTTTTGGGTTTTTAGTATGGAGATAGATGAGAGCAAGATGGAGAATTTTGGGCAGTGTCTCATCTTCTTCTGCTCCATTTTCTGCTGTGACGGTGGCACAGAGCCATTGGTAGAATGGGTTTGACACAGAAGTTGCATGTTTAGAACAGGTAGTGATTACTGGGACAAAACAGTAAACACAGTACATTTTAAGAGTTAATTGGACTAGAAACCTTTAAAAACCTTGGAATCTTCTGTCTGGGATGGGGTTTTAGCTGTGTTTCTGGTGCCTTGAGGCAGGTTTCAGTGTGCAGAACTTGAGATAAATAGATTAAACAACTCTGAAAACCAAAGCTGCGAGTCTCGTTTATCTCCTTAACCCTGGTACAGGACTTCTGGAGGAAAAAGATCACCTCTAATCAGGGGCTCATGAAAGGGAGTTCTCACAAGTCCTGGGACAAACCAAAGGCCCACCAGGCAGCCTTGCCCCAAAATGTGACGGTTTGGGTCTGGGTTTTTTACTCTAAACCCAGTAAACACCCTCCCAACCTGCTTAACAACGAATCTGGAATGAGGGAAGACCACAAGTGTGATGAGGGAGCTGGTGGGGCTCAGTCTGGAGAGAAGGAGGCTCAGGGGGGACCTTCTGGCTATCTGGCTGGGGGTCAGGCTCTACTCCCAGGAAACAAGGACAGGACACGAGGGAATGGTGTCAAGTTGTGCCGGGGAGGTTTAGATCGGATATCAGGGAAAATTTCTTCATGGAAAGGGTGGTCACATTGTAATAGGCTGCCCAGAGCAGTGGTGGAGTCGCCATCCCTTGGAAGTGTTCAAAAACCCTGTGGATGTGGCACTTGGGGACATGGGTTAGTGGTGGCCCTAGCAGTGCTGGGGGAATGGTTGAACTCAGCAATCTTGGAGGGCATTTCCAATCTTGGTGATTCTATGAAATCTCAACTATGAGCCAGCACAAAACGCTGAATTTCCTTATTTCTGCCTGTCTTTGGTTATGGAACCGAAAATGTGTATTCTATTTCATCTGTTGAAAGTAGCTGGAGAGATGTTCTTCTTTATCTCTTGTAACTCTGGGGGGAGGGGGGCGGATGGGCGGATGCCTTCTGATAATGGGGCAACTGTTAAAACCAGGTGGGGCAGTGTTTCTTATCTCTGTCCTCCCTCCAGGGGGACATTTCCTGCTGATGGGCCATTAAGGCTCACTTAAGGGCACACCATATTCTATCATCCCCATTGTGAGATGCCCCACCCAGTGGGGAGAGCCAACCATTCCTACCTGGATAAAAACTGAGAGGTAGGAACACAAAGTATCTGGCTCCATTGGATTCCCAGAGGAAGACCGGACCCTTCTCTCTCAGGATCGTCTCTACTCCAGCAGAACCACATGTGCCACTCCAGGAGGACTTACTGTGGACTGCTTCCAACACCCTGACCAACAGGGTGCTAGGCTGTATTATTCCATTTATTTTATTTTACCTTTTTTTCCTCCTCTCCTATTAAATTGTATCTCTGACTTTTGCTTTCAAACCAGCACACTGTCTCCTGAGGAAGTTGTGTGCATTCCTGCTGCTGTCGAGAATTCAGCTCCCCATGCCTGACAGGTGTGAGCAGAGCCAGCCTTGCACACAGAGATGTTCCTGAATAACAGCACCACCACCACATGGACAGGTGTCCCTCAGTACTGCCATGTGTCCCTCGGGATCAGTGAGGGGAATTTTCCGTTCCGACATACCTATGACTAGAAGGGGTTTTGTTACCGTGCCTTGTACTTGGCAGGAATGTTTCGACCAGAGTTATCCCAAACCCTTATGAAAATCCCTCAATTTTTCCAGCTCCTCCCGGCAACTCTGTGGGTTCACTATTTTTTTAAGACCTCTCATTTCCTGGGCTTGCCCATGAGAGCTGGAGGGCTCAGTTTTGCCCAAAGTATTGGCACTGAGTGTGATTGGTTCACTTTCTCAGACTAACACTGGGAGACTCGGAATCATGGGATCATAGAAAGGCTTGGAATGGAAGAGACTTTAAAGCCCATCCTGTTCCACACCTTCCACTATCCCAGACTGCTCCAAGCCCCAATGTCCAACCTGGCCTTGGACACTTCCAGGGATCCAGGGGCAGCCACAGCTTCTCTGGGCAGCCTGTGCTAGAGGCTCCCTACCCTCACAGCCAAGAATTCCTCCCCCATTCCCCCTTGTCCTGGCACTCCAGACCCTTGTCCAAAATCCTCCTCCAGCTCTCCTGGAGCCCCTTCAGGCACTGGAAGGGGCTTTAAGATCTCTGCAGAGCCTTCTCTACGTGGACACCTCCAGCTCTCCTAGCCTGGCTCCCAAGGGGCTCCAGCCCTCAGGGCATCTCCACGCTTCACTCCAACTTCACTTCCTGTGCTGGGATCCCACAGCTGGAGCAGCACTGCTGGGGGGGGTCTCTGCAGAGAGGAACAGAATCACCATGCTGTTTGGACTTTGAGGTGCAAACATACACTCCTGGCTCATGTCCAGCTTCTGATAAACAAGAACAGCCAAATCCATCCTGCAGGGTTGCTTTTCCATGAATTCCTGCCCCAGCCTGTGCTCATTCTCAGATTGCCCTGACCCAGGCACAGGGACTTGAAATCCAGGAGCTTCCCTGAACCACTGCTCCATATCCCTCTTTTTTATGGAGTTACACGTTCCTGCTCCACTGCATCTGCACTGAGGCAGTCCTAAGGCTCAGCACATTGGTTGCCATTGATACTTGGCACTTCAGAAGGTGAGCTAGCACATGCCATGAATCCAGAAGGCATTTCCCTATGGATTTCTCAGAGCTGACCACACAGAGAGGTATATTTGTATCCCGCCTTTCTGCTTTCCTGGGGATGAAAAACAATCAATTCTGCTTGAGCAGTCTGGCTAAAAGCTGAATTCATCCCTGTACCAGACAGGAACATATCCGGCCCTTCATTCCAAGAGCGGAACAGGTCAGCTGGGAACAAGCAAGGCCACACATTCCAGTAAACAGAGTAAGAGGAGCAATTAACACATTAACTTGTAACACTAATGGTTCTGCAAAACAAGTGGGATGCTCCCAGGAAAAATGGAGTGTTTAATCAACAGTTTCTGCTCCACAGGCACAGACAGCAATGACATCACTGGGGAGAGTAATCAGACCCGTCAGGGAGACTGTATTCCGGGAAAAGACATCTCCAATGTGTCCTTCACCTGATTAAAAACACAGAAAGAGTGTAAGAAATGTGGAGCATAAGAAGTTGTAGTTGATTGTAAACGAAGAGCTTTAGATCTGTAACAATTCACGGAAGTGTTCAAGACCAGGTTGGAGCAATCTGATCTAGTGGAAGGTGTCCCTGGTCACTTCCAAACCAAACTGTTGTGGGATTCCATTCCTGTCAGCAGGAAGAAACAGAAAGCAACAAGAGAACCTGACCCCTGTTTGAGGTCTTGGTCCCTCCTCACTGCTTGGAACCTTAGGGACAAACAGCAGCTCCCAGAATCCCAGAGCATTCCTAGACTCCAGTTCCATGGAGACACAGTCGTAAGTCAGGAGCAGGTGGAAATTTGTGGCCCTGGAACCACAGAATTAGAATATTCTGAAAGGGAACCACAAGGATCATCCAGTCCAACTGCTGGCCCTGTACAGACACCCCAGCAATCCCATCCTGTGCCTCGGAGCGTTGCCTAAATGCTCCTGGAGCTCTGGCAGCCTCGGGGCCGTGCCCATTCCCTGGGGAGCCTGGGCAGTGCCCAGCACCCTCTGGAGAAGAACCTTTCCCTGATCTCCAACCTAAACCCTCCCCTGACACAGCTCCAGCTGCTCCCTCAGATCCTGGCCCTGCTCACAAAGAGTAGAAATCAGAGCTGCACCCTCAGCAGAAGCTGCAGCCCCCAGTGAGCTCTGTCCTCAGCCTCCTCTGCTCCAGCTGAACCCAGAGAAAGTCATTCTTACCCAGTGAAGATCCTTACACCGACCACATCACAAACTCCTCAACACAGGATTACAATTAATTACAATTTCACTGTCCTGGTGCAGATGTGGGAGTAAATCAAGTGCAAAGTGTGAGAATTAAGAAAGGCACTGACTTAGAATCCCAGAATCCCAGACTGGTTTGGTGTTGGAAAGGATCTTAATGCTCATCCCACTCCACACCCTACCATGGGAAGGGACACCTTCTACTATCTCAGGCTGCCCCAAGCCCAACCTGGCCTTGGCCACTCCCAGGGATGGGGCAACCACAGTTGCTCTGGGCACCCTGTTCCAGGATCTCACCACCCTCACAGCCAGGAATTCCTACCTAATATCCAATTTAGACATGTTCTGTCAGTTTGAAACCATTCCCCCTTGTCCTGGCACTCCAGACTCCCATAAATACTTTCACTCCGTCTTTCTTGCAGCTTCTTCAAGTATTTCAGCCCCAAGGCTCCACAGTGGTCTCAGAGACAGGAGACACAATTTTCATTATGGAAATATGCCGAAGATATTCCTTTACCGCAGCTCTCAGGCAGCCAGAGCCACAGAGCAGAAGGTACCTGGAGCCCATCCATCATGCTGTGGGATTCCAGCTGCCGGGCTGCCACTTCCAACTTTCCCAGCAGCGCCGCCCGCTCCACCAGGAAATATGCGACCTGTTCACTGGCAGCACTGCTGGAGATCTGGGATAAACCTTCCTGCTCCAGCATCTCCTCCACCTCCTTCAGCTGGGTTTCTGCAAGGCAAGGCAAGGCTTGGTGTCAGCGGAGGAGAAACAAAGAGCAGAGTTTCCTGGAGATCTGTCCCAGCTCCCCTAAATATTCCTCGATGCAACAGTCCCATTTCTCCTGGAGCCCAACAGCTCCTCAAGTCTCTCCTGCTTCCCACCTCCCTCACAGCCTCCCACTCCCTGCTATCCATTATCTCAGCCCCATTCCCCCTCTCCCAAGGTTTCTCTTCACATACTCTTCCCTGCCTGCCAAGCATGTGATAGGCCTGGCTCCCCCCAGGAGGAGTTCTCCCAACCTGATTTATCCTCAGCCCCTTCAATCCCAAGTACAGCTTGGTGGAAACTAAAAAGATTAAATTCAACAGATACTGAGAGAACCAGGGCATCATTAAGGTTGAAAAGACTGCCAAGATCATCAGTTCTGACCCTCAGATCATCAAGTCCAAACTTGGAGAGAATGGAAATAGATGGACACAGAGTCACAGATGTTTTCTTTGGCAGGAGACACACGAAATACTAGATCACTCCTAGAGAGCACCACTATTTTCCCAAAGAATGTCTAGGAAGGAGGCAGATCTGAACATCTTTCAAAATGTCAAACTGCCAGAGCTTCAACCTTTATCCAAAAATTATAGCCAGGAAGACTCTGTACTGGGAAAAACTTCCAGACTCATGGGTCTCTAAGGCAAGAAGGTGACAAGACTTACAGGATTCAGTTTATGGCTGGGCACCATTGTGTTTGTGCAACCAACAGTTGTTAAAAAGACCCCATGGTTGGTGTGGTTGGAATTTACCCGCCAGGAGAAAATGAGGAACCTTTGGCGTCTGGCACGAGGAGGGCAGCAACTCCTGCCTTGGATCCAGCAGCTTGTGGAGCCAGGGGAGGGCTTTTCAAACCCTTCCTGTGTAACTCCTATTAAAACCAAAACCAACAGACCAAATTTCTAGCCCAAACCAGCCTATAAAAGCTTCCAAGTGTTGTAAGATGGGAAGTACAGGGAGCTGTATAGAGCTAGGAGGGATATTCACACTCTTTCCCTGCTCAGGGATCTAGAGCTGGACAGCAGAGGTTCAGTAGAGCAAAATATTCCTCAGACACAGGGCATACAGAGCCCTGGACAAGCCTGCCCCTCACTATCACGTACTGATTTAACACAGGACCAAGTGCAACCACATCCCGAGGCTCTGATCGACCCCATGTTTCCACCCCGCGCTTCGCAGCCAGCTCCATCCAGCCCTGTGGATGGAAAACACCCTGCGGTTTCCCAGGCGTCTTCCCCAGAGAGACAAAGCACAGCCTGGTCAATACAGGGTCAAACAGGGCTCCCCACCAGCTTCCTGCTGCAGCAGAACAAACAAGGCAGGATCGAAACTGCTCCGTGCGCCTGGGGAAGAGCCCATGGATCACACTAAACTGAACACCAACCTGCCTGGCAGATTCCTCCCATAGTTCTGCCAAATCCCAGCTGAAATGGACACAAACTGCTCTGGTTTATGCCCAGGATGGGACCCTCTGTGCCCTGAACCACCTTCACCTGCCAGTGTTCCCCTTGTCCCCAGCCTCCAACACAGGATGAAGTGGGTATCATTTTAGATCCCAGACGTATTCCAGAGGCTGGAGAGGAAAAAGGATTTACTAGGATGAGGGAGGTCTGCCCACACAGCACAGGTTACCTATGAGTAAAACCCCACTGATTCCTTACAAACCTCTTCCCTCCCTCATCCAATGTCTGGGAAGAGCCAACCCCTGCCCCAGGCACTGTCACACAACAACTCCACTGGCATCTCCCACCTCTGTCCACACTCGTTTGGAAGCAAATTTTATATTAATATTTGTATTTTCCTACCCCGGGAATACTCTGAGAAACAGCAGCCACCTCACCCTACCACAGCCCTACATCCTCCAGCCCTGCTGGGTGTGTTTAACCAGCCCAGCTGTTACAACCAACAAGCTCAGATCATGACTGTTTTTTCTTTTTATTCCACTTTTTAAACAAATCCAGGCAGCTCCCCCAGTGCTGTGTTTCACTGCCATTCCAGTTGTTTTTCAGGAAGGCTTTTGAGAGCGCCATCGATCTGCCCTCCAACAACACGGGGCGCATTCAGCGAGAGCATCAGAAACGGATCAGGAATTGCCTGGAGGGAAGGAAAAATGTCACTCTGGGCAGAGGTATCAGATGAGGTGACGCTCAGCTCGATGGCCCAGCATCAACCAGCCTTGGCTGCTCCCTGTAGGAACCTGTGAGCCCGGGATGTGCAGGAAGCAAACGTGTGAACAGATTCACTTTTTTATCTTCAGAAACTGCTCAGTGTCAGTCAACAGCACTAACTATCCTCAGGGTCTAAAGGAGGGCTGGAGAGAGACTTCGGTCTAGGGCCTGAAGTGCCAGGAAAAGGGGGAATGGCTTCCCACTGACATAGGGCAGGGTTAGATGGGATACTGTGAAGAATTTCTTAGCTTTTAAGGGTGGGGAGGCCCTGGCACAGGCTGCCCAGAGAAGCTGTGGCTGCCCCTGGATCCCTGGAAATGTCCCAGGCCAGGCTGGACAGGGCTTGAAGCAGCCTGGGACAGTGGAAGGTTCCACACCCATGGTAGGGGGTGGAACGGGATGAGCTTTAAGATCCTTTCCAACTCAACCCATTCCATAATTCCACGATTTCATGAAACAGCTTTTAGCAGATCAAGTTGTTCCAAGTGATCCCAGACTAAGCAGAGTTTCTGATACGTTTGCCTACTGTTGGTAGAGGAGCATGCCCAGACCTGAGAGCCCAACAGATCAGAGTCTGTCTTTCCACAAGCCCCTTCTCCAGCCCAATTCACTGGATCATCCTACGCCTGCTGAGACACCCAGGTGTCCTGCAAAAATAACAAGGGGAGCAAGACCTGGAACACAAATCCTATGGGGAGCAGCTGACAGAGCTGGGGGGCATCAGCCTAGAGAAAATGCTACCAGAGAACAAGGGACAGGACAAGAGGAAATGGCCTTAAGGTTTTCCAGGGGAAGTTCAGGTTGGATAGTCATTGAAAGGTTGGTCAGGCACTGGCAAAACTGCTCAGATAAGCAGTAGAGTTACCATTCCCGGTATTGTTCAAAAAACATGTGGATGTGATGCTTGGGGTGGACCTGACCATGCTGGGGGAATGGCCGGATTTGATGGCCCTAGAGGGCTTTTCCAACCTAAACATTCCCATGATTACAGAACTCTGATGAAAAGCAGAGGCCTGGGGAACAGACGCAGGGATGCAGCATAGAACCCCGCAGGCAGGGACACATTAGAGACCTGGAGGAGCCCAATAGAAGCTTCTGGGACTGTGCAGCATCTCTAGCACAAGCACATCCAGCCACTCCATAATAGAGATGGCCTGGGAGATTTTTTTTATGAAGAGGCTGACCTAGAACCATGGAATCACAGAATATCCTGAACTGAAAGGGACCCATAAGGATCATCCAGTCCAACCCCTGGCCCTGCACAGCCCCCCCAACAATCCCAGCCTGGGCACCCCTGGCAGCACTGTCCAAAGGCTCCTGGAGCCCTGGCAGCCTCAGAGCCGTGCCCATTCCCTGGGGAGCCTGGGCAGTGCCCAGCACCCTCTGGGAAAGAATCTTTTCCTGAAATCCAACCTAAACCCTCCCCTGACACAGCTCCAGCCGTTCTTGCATGTCCTTTCCCTCGTCCCAGAGAGCAGAGATAAAATCCTCCTCCAGAAGAACTGCAGCCTGGGATGAGCTCTGCCCTCAGGTCACCCTCAGCCTCCTCTGCTCCAGCCGATCAAACGTGGACAAAAGAACCAGTCACTCAATAAAGTGCTTTACAAGGACCCAAAACATCTCGGGGCTGGCACCTCTCCCTCCAGGTGACAGCCCAGAGGGAGTAGGGCTTCCAGATTCTTAAACTATCCACACACATCCCAGGATAGCAGCCAATGCCAGCAGTGAGTCAACAAGTCCCAAACCTCAAAATCTGAGTGATATCCCAAAAAAAACTTCCTCCAGAAACACTCCAGAGCACCAAAGCCACACAACCCCCTCAGGGACAACTCACTGGGAACAACTGGATGGTAAAAAGCAATCCCTCCTGGATACACTGAGACCCATGGCCAAGGATCTCAGCTTCCACTCCAAAGGTACTCTCATTGTTCAAGAGCCTCAGGAATCCCTAAGAAATGGAGAAAGTCCAGAGGAACAGAGCCACCAGGAAGAAATTGCCAAATTATCCCATTCCAGCTTTGGGGACATTCTGTTTTCTCCTGCCACCTTGTGGGAAGGGAGAGAACCAGGAACAGAGTTTTTGGCCACAGCGAGACTCCTAAGAGCTCATTATTCATTTTAACCTTTTTAAGTAGCTTTTTCACCACAAACCACAGCTTTAAGTGTCCAGAGAAATCAAATTTTTAGGTAAATCAGTCTTTGGAAAGTCACACCACCAGATGTGCTCCCTGAAAACCCAACCAATGCCCAAAAATTTCCCCAAACTCCTGTATTTGCTCCCTCAAAGCCTGAATCACAAAGAAACTCTTAAGTTGTACTATCACTCCCAATTTTATCTTAGGACCAAAACAATACAGCTCACAAAAGGAGGTAATGGTGACATGGCCTATGAGCACCACTGAAAGTACAACAGAAGACTGAAGAAAATCAAGAATTAAACATACCAAAAGTGACTCTAGAGTTTGAAAATAAATTATTTGAAATTAAATAAGTGAAATAATTTATTTAAACAAAATTACTGAAGCTCTGAGGGGGCCCCTGAGCAACTTGGTCTAGTGGAAGGTGTCCCTGCCCATGGCTGGGGGTGGAACTGGATGAGCTTTAAGGTCTTTTCCAACCAAAATCATCCTGGAATTCCATGACAATGAGCACACCCAAGTTTTGAATCACCCGAACAAACAATTTCTGTCCCTCGTATTATTTTAAAAAGCGTGGAGTTTGTGTAGACCAAAGCCAAGAGCAAATTCACTGACTTGGTGGGAGCGACAGATAATTTGGAGCCGGAAACCAAAGAGCACCATCTGTTCTGGTCTTCGAAGAGCCTCTGGAAGATGCTTCATGCAACAACAGAGCTACATAGAGAACCTGCCAAACTCCCTGAATAAAGGCAGCGAAAGCAGGCAAGAACCTCTAAATCTATTACAAATCTGTTTGAACAGCTCATTAACACTTCTAGCAACTTCTCAATCAACAAACCACTGAGTACTCCGTGAGAGCTCCCTGAGAACTCCCCAAAAAATGCTACTCAGCTCTCTGAGAAGTTTTCCAGACCCTAACACCTGCCAATGCACTCCTGGGACCCACACTCCAGAGGGAAGGGATTACCCTGCTGCAGCTGTAGCTGTGCCAGCTCCAACCTGAGCTGCTCATTCTCCTTCTTATACTCAGAGGCAATGGCATCCTGCTCCTCTGTCAGGGTACGGACATGGCCCAAGTAGCTTTCCACCTGGAATAAAGAAAATCCAGTTATTCCCATGTCTGTCTGTGCCTCCAGAGAGCTAGCAGCACAAAAAGTTTTCCACGCCATCATGTTTACAGGATAACCGCAAATATTTGCAGGACAATATGTCTTATGCCTTTGGAACACCTGGGAATGGTAAAACCTTGACTGGGAGGTCAGGAGGTCATGCAGCTATGGAGGTGCTGGGATGTGGGGAGCTTTTGACTATGGCTCTGTGGGAGCTGCTGGACTCACCAGGTGCTTTTTGATGCCTGGTATGAGGAATGGGGACATAAACCCCAAGTTCCCAAGGGCAGCACTATGGCAATGACACAGCTGAACCTGCTGCTGCAGAGGGGAAATCAAGGGATACAGGCCTGTGTGGGTTAACCCCGGGGGTATCCCAGAACCACTAAGGTTGGAAAAGGCTCCCAAGTATCCAACCTGTGACAAAACTCTATCTTGTCACCAGACCAGAGCACTGAGTGCCACATCCAGTCATTCTTTGGACACCTCCAGGGATGGGGACCCCATCACTACCCTGGGCAGCCCCTACCAATGCCTGACCACTTTTTCAGTGAAGAAATTTCTCCTCGTCCAACCCGAATCTCCCTGGGCACAACTTCAGGCCATTATCTCTTGTCCTGTCCTTGTTCTCTGGGAGCAGAGCCCCGACCCGCCCCGCGGCTGTCCCCTCCTGTCAGGGAGTTGTGCAGAGCCAGAAGGTACCCCCTGAGCCTCCTTTTCTCCAGGCTGCGCCCCTTTCCCTGCTCCCTCAGCTGCTCCAGGCGCTCCGTCCCCTTCCCCGGACAGGCCCCAGCCGGGCCCGCTCTCCGCTCCTCACGTCTCTCATGTCCTGGGCCCGCCGCCGCTCCAGCTCGCCCAGCCGGGTCTCCGCTCGTCGCAGAAGCCGCCAGGCCAGACCCAACTGCTCCTCGGCTGGGGCGGCAGGGTCGACGCCCTCCGCCCGCAGCCAGCGCTGGATGGCGTCCGCAGGCACCGGGGGCTCCGCCTGCGGGGCAGCGAGAGGAGCCGTGAGGGACGAGGGGGCCGCGGGTACCTCAAACCCCGAGGGCCGATCCTGGGGTACAGCCGACCCCTCGAAATGCTCACCGGGCCGGCCGGTGCCGGGGACACAACCAATACCCTGAACCCCACCCTGGGCTGGTCCCGGGGGTACAACCGGCCCCGACGCCCCCGAGCCCCAGACACCCACCCGGGCGGCGGCGACCGCGTCCATGCGGCGGGACGGACCGCGGCGCCATGGCGACAGGCCACGCCCCCTGCGGCGGCCCCGCCCCCGCCAGCAACGCAGCAAATGGACCGCGTGAGGCCACGCCCCCAGACGTCACGTGCGGTGGGGGCCGCGCCCCCGCCACGCCCCCCTCGCTCCGTGACGCCCCCTGGTGGCCGAGAGCGGGCGCAGCGCCGCTGCCGCCGGGGTCACTCCCGGTCAGCGAAAGGGGCCAAACGTTTTCACCATTTTCTTCTAAACCCCGAGTGAACCTGTTGGACCCGTAGAGGAAGAGGGCAAATACATGGATCCAAGCCACGAGAAGGCTTTAGGGAGACCTTAGAGACCACGCCAGTTCCTACAAGGGACTCTAAGGGAGCTGGAGATGGACTTCGGACAAGGACATGGAGTTAGAGGACAGGATGGGCTGGGACGGTTCCCCACTGCCAGAGGGCAGAGTTAGATGAGAAATTGGGAAGAAACACTTTCCTGTGACGGGGGAGGCCCTGGCACAGGCTGCCCAGAGAAGCTGTGGCTGCCCCAACCAGGGAAGTGTTTCAGGACAGGCTGAACAGGGCTTGGCACAACCCTGGCTAGTGGAAGGTGGAATGAGATGAGCTTTAAAGCCCCTTGAAACCCAAAGATGACTCCATTAGACTGAGCAACTGCAGAGCTAACTAGGTCCATCATGCAGAACCGACTCACTGGCTGACGACACTGTGCAAGGGGATGGTCGAGAAAGGAGAAGACCGGGACATGGAGAAGAAGGACATAGCAGAGTCCAGTGAGGACCTTCCACTGAGCCCTCTACGATCCTCAGAAAGCAATGGACAGATCTTGGACTTGCAGGAGCCACTTCCAAATTAGGTACCATAACCGCCATTCCCAGAGTGCTGGTACCCAAACACTGCCAGGGTGGGAGCACTTGTGGGCTTGGTTTAACTTCCCACCTGGAACAGGTGCACCCCTGACACGGGATCAGGATGGCTGTGGCTCAGCTCGAGCTTAGGGAATCTCCCCAACTGGCACTTCACACATCGGGGCAGACACAATGCTGGAAGCCCACAGTGTGTTCCCAAGTCCAATGAAACCCCAAGATTCCCCGGACCCACTGCCCCAGTCTGCTCCTCAAAAAACTCAGATTATTCCTCGCCTTCCCATCCACCTCTGAGAAATTCTAGGACGCTCCGAAGACATTGAGGGTTGGTGGCATTTCTCCCAACCCTTGTCCCAACACCCCTGCAAGGGCATATTCAACTTACACAAGTTTTTATATTCTCATCCCTGCTGTCCAGGGGCTCCAAACTAACACAAGGGAAATCCCAGACTTGACATTCCCATCAATTATATACTGTGAGATGAAGACAGGCAATTCTTGGAGCTTATTCACCTTCTTTATCAGTCCTGGCCACAGAGAAGTAGTCAGTTCTTCTCCTGACCCAGTTACCAGCTGGGTCTCTCCCCTCCTAAGCAACCTGGACTTCTCCCATCGCTGATGGGATCCACCGATCCCATCCTCGTGCTCTTTTCTGGCTCTACTGGCTTTGTTTTTCTTGTTTGCTGAGCACCCCTTACTTTCAGAGAATTGATGTTATTACAAAATCACCGCTGCCTCCTGAACACTCTGTGGTTTCACCCAGAGCACAGTCTCACCTCAGGAAATGTTTCCAGCATTCCTATGTGCTGTTGTCCCTCTTTCCAGGATATCAGTGAATTTATTTTGAGGACAGCCCATGAGCAGACACACAGAAGGACATCAGGAGAGCTGCTGTTAAGTTTCTTGCAGGCATGGGGAACACACACTTTGAAGTTGGTAACTATTGCAAGAGGGTTTAGATAAAACCGAGAACATTCCAGTTCTAAATCCACACAGTCAAGAAGAATCTTCCCCTTCCAGGGTCAATCACTGCCACCCCTTCTGCTGTCAGTGAATCATATAATCACTAAATCTGGAAAAGCCCTCCAAGATCATTGAGTCCAACCATTCCCCCAGCACTGCCATGTTTACCCTAAATCCTGTCCCCAAGTGCCATATCCACACTTTTTTTTGAACATTTCAAGGCATGGTGATTCCACCACTGTCCTGGGCAGCCGGTGCCAATACTTGAACACCTTTTTATGAACAATTTTCCCAATATCCAACTTTGAACCTCCCCCAGCACAGCCTGAGGCTGTTCCCTCATCTTCTCCCTTGTTCCCTGAGAGCAGAACCCAACCCCGCCCAGCTGCCCCTCCTGCCAGGGAGCTGTGCAGAGCCAGCAGGTCTCCCCTGAGGCTCCTTTTCTCCAGACTGAGCCCCTTTCCCAGCTCTCTCAGCTGCTCCTGGGGCTCCAGACCCTTCCTCAGTTGCATTTCCTTCCCAGGACACCACCCCCCTCAGTGACCACTCCCCGTTCTCCAACCTTGGCCTCAAGCTTGGATCCATCCTCTATGGTCTGTGCCAAATGTGGCCTCGCCTTTGTTTACAGAGCTCTGCAGTGACACTTGAGTCTTGTTTGGTGAGAGCTGCCCAAACATTGCCTTGGAAAACTTTCTGGTGTAAATGGAATATGAAACAGAGCAACCTTCAAATACCTGGGATGGAAGGAAAACCTTTGAAACACCTGCTTTAGGGACGCTGCTGCAGCACCTGGGAACACGGGATCTCTCCCAGAATCTCTCCTGGCACAAAAGCTGCTCCCCTAAGTCGCTGTCACCTCATTCTCCTTTTTGCTACCCTGCTTCCACTATCCACTCTCAACACCAGATGATTCCTCACTCCAGCCATAAAACCAGCACATCCTTCCTGCAAAGCCCCATTTCTTCCTTCAGCCATTCTAAAAGACACTTCAAAGAGGGAGAGTCAAGAAACTCTTTATATACAGAGACCTTCATCATTTCTTGTCCTCCTAGTTCTCCCAGCCCATGGCACAGAACCAAGCTCCTTTCCTCCTTTAGACACCAGGACAAATATCTTTTGGAATGCTTTCACTTCCATGTATTTCTTTTACAAAGCCGCAACAGCCTTGGCGAAGCCGCAGAGAAGTGAGAGTGTTGGACGGCCCTCCTCGTGGGGATTGCTTTATTTTACCTGGACAGGCAACCGCTCCGGTCCCACTCCCTCTGCAGCACAATCTCCTTGTTTCTTCCAAGCTGTCCCTCAGCCTTTTCTCTCTATAAAGGCTGTGTGCTGGTCCTGAAGGTAACTCACAATCTTCTCCTCTATTTCCACGCCTTGTGCTATTTCCTCGTCGGACAGGGATAAAGGAGTCTGTGAGTCCCTGGTGACAATGATGACAGAGGTTCTCCGGGATTCCAGGACATTGGCCACCACCACCTGGTGCCGGTACTTCTCCAGAGCCTGCCGAGATTTATCCAGGAGGATCTGGGGATCTGTTTCCAGTTTAAAGGAAATCACAAAGGCCTCAGGGGCCCAGTCTCTGACCAGGGGTGACAGCATTTTTGGCACCATCTTCATTGTGATCTGCAGTGGCGAAACATAAAAAGAAAAAAATCAGTAAAAACATTACAAGGAGTTTTAATAAGAGATGAGATGGGAAAGAGGGAAATTAGAGCTTTCTTTCATATTCCATTTACACCAGGAAGTTTTTCACGGCAGTGTTTGGGCAGCTGTCACCAAACAAGGTTCAAATGACACTAAATTTAAATTAAATTATTCATGTGGTGCTCACAGTCAGGGGGCTCTGAGGCTGGGCCACAGGAACTCTGCATTCCCAGAGCTAACCACACTGGGAGAATATAAACGTGAGAGAGAAGATTTAAAAAAGCGTTACATCTGCATAAATCTGAGTCTTCAGCTCTCCAGAATCCAGGTAGTTCATCCCATCTTCACCTTTCCTTCTATCAATTCCTTAACATGCATGAGACATAAAAGTGCTAAAGCATGGAGAAAAACAGTAGGAGACTGTTCTCCAGCTTCCCAACCTCTGGATCCATCACTGGGAATCAGGCCAGGTCTCACCTTTCCAATGCTAACAATAAAGAATGAAGCCCATCAACTTCTTAGAAAGTAATTAATTAAATAATTTTTGTATTTTTTATATAAAGAATTCCAGAGCCACCTGCTCCCATTGCTGAGAGGGACCTTGGTGCTGCAGTGTTGGGCTGTCATTCGTACAAGCCAGGTGGATCCCAGCATCATGGAATAGTCTGGGGTTGGGAGGGACCTTAAAGCCCATCTCATTTAACCCCTGCCCCAAGGGCAGGGACACCTTCCACTATCCCAGGTTGACCTAAGCCCCACCCAACCTGGCCCTGGACACTGCCAGGGATGGGACAGCCACAGCTTCTCTGGGCACCCTGTGGCAGGGCCTCACCACCCACACAGGGAAGAATTTCTTCCCAATATCCAATCTAAATCTATTCTGTCAGTCTGAACCATTCCCCCTTGTCCTGGCACTCTAGGCCCTTTTCAAAAGCCTCTCTCGAGACAAAAGGCATCAACTCAAGTACTCCAGGAGCTATTCTTGGAGCACTTCAGCTCTCTGAGACGCACCCTCTCCTCATCTCCATGGAAGCACAAACAGCTTGAAAGGACAAAGCCAGAAGGGCAGGAGTCACTTCGGAGGCCCCTCTTCATGTGCCACACCACAACTGCAAACATGCTGAAGTTGCTCCATGCAGCACTGACCTCCCTGAAGATAACCCACGGCACCATTCACCCCTTCATTCCACCCTAAAAATAAACCTGGATCAAAGGACAGCAGGGCCGATCCTGCCCTGGCCTCTTATCTGGGCCCCTTGGTGAAAGATAAGAATAAAACAATGCAACTTCAGGATTTCCACAGGATTTTGTCCCTGTGGGATCCCCTCTTCTCATTCCCTCTGACAACACACATGAGCTGCTGCTTTGCAGCTTTTCAGCTTGCCCGGATTTTATCCACAGCCAGTTCTCAGGAGAAGGACCCTGGAAGCAAAGAGGGGATGGCTGAGGGGGCCATGCCCAGGGGGCCCTCACCTGCAAGGGCCCCTCCGAGGACTGGATCTTGTGCTCCGGCATCTCAGAGAGCGGGATGTAGAAATCGGAGACGGCAGCTGCCAGGTAGAACATGACACGGGAGCCTGTGGGAACACAACTGCTGTCCCCCACTGCCACGGACCATCCCTGTCACCCCAGAGCCAGCCAAGCTGCCACCCACACACACCAAACAGGGGAGACCAGGGCCACCCTCAGGGATTCTCCAGCACAATCCTGAGCAGGGCAGCACTGACCCCACTCTGGGGTCCCCTCAGAGACACTGTTCTCCACTGAGGTCTGTCTTATCCCCTCCTACCAAGCCCCAACAGCCTCCAGGGACAGCCCAGACCAGGGTGCAGGAGCTCTCCAAAAAAGGGGGCCCCCTTGTCCCCTCATGCCAGAGCCCCACAGGCCCTGGAATCACCTCATACCTGGACCCTGGGGCCACTGCGAGGGGGTTCCATCACCTACCCATGCCGGGGACCCCTCAGCCCACCCCCACAACCATCACATCCCCTCGCTCGTGGTCCCCCAGTCCCCTCACACTGGAGACCCCCCATGAAAACCTCACCTGTTCTCATCCTGAACTCTTGCACAGGACCACCCTGTTCCCTCATTACTGGGCTCCCTCACAATGGAGACACCCCTGGGGACTTCATTCTTCCTTGCCTTGTGCCCCACGAACCGGTGGCCACCCTGTCCCTGATTCCTGGGTCCCCCTCGTCCCCTCACGCCCGGGCTCCCCGCGTACCGAGGGGCGCCAGGGCTCGGGCGGCGGCGCGCAGCAGCGCCAGGTACTCCACGAGCGCGGTGAACTCGATGGCGAGCAGCGCGCCCGCCTCGGTGGCGCGCTGGTACTCGCGGAGCGCGGGCAGCAGCGCGGGCAGGGCGGCGGCGGTGGCGGCCACGCCGGGCGGCGGCCCCGGGGTGAGGCGGAAGGCGCTGAGCAAGGCGGGCCCGTGCGGCGGCAGGGCGCGGGCCCAGGGGAAGGCGGAGCGGGCGCGGTGCAGGAAGCAGACGCCGTAGCCCGCCCGCACCAGCCGCTCGGCCGAGGCGGCCCCGCGCCGGCCGCTGCTGAAGTTCTCCAGGAAGCGCACGGCGCGCGCCTCCAGCGGCACCTGCGTCCCGCCCGACGTCACCAGCGCCACGCGCCGCCCGCGGGCCGCCTGCGCCGCCGCCCAAGCCCGCACCCGGGCCTCGGTCGCCGCCACATCCACGTCGTTGTCCTCGTCCTTGTCCTCGTCCTTCCCCTCCTTCGCCGTCGCCATGACGCGCCCGTACGGCCCGGCGGAAATCACGTGTGTCGCCTTCCCTTTACCGGATGCGTTGTCCTGGCAACGGAACGCCGGTGCCGTCTTTAGGGTTTGTCGGAAGTGACGACTACGACTTACCGGAAGTGTCACCCCGGCAACCGGGGACGCGTGGAGGGTCCAGAGCGGCCATGGCGGGGCCCCCGCGTTGCGAACTGTGCGGGGCCCGAACGGCCCCGCTGCGTTGCCCCGACTGCCGCCTCACCTACTACTGGTGAGAAACCCCGGGGGGAGGCCCAGGGGGCAGGATGAGGCCTGGGGCACAGGGACAGGGCAGGAGGCAGGGATTAGCTCCAGGGTGAGGCTCGAGGCACAGACAGAAAGCTTGGGATAAGGCTTGGTGTTCAGGATGAGGCCCAGGAAGGAGGAGACAGGAACAAGCTTGGGACAGGACGAGAGGCAGGGCTTTTCCCACAAAAAGGCTCAGAACATGAGGCCTGGGATGAGGCCCAGGATGAGGCTCAGGAAGCAGGAACCAGCCACAGGGTGAGGGTGAGGACTGGAGAAAGCCCAGGATGAAACGTAGGAGGCAGGAACAGGCCCAGAACAAGGACAGAGAAACAGGGAAGCCTGGGGTGTGGTCTGGAACACAGGCAAGAGGCAAGGATTATCCCTGGGATGAGGCTCAGTACACAGGGACAAGCCTGACAAAGGCCAGGACACAGGGATGAGATCTGGGACAAGGCTCAGCAGGCAGGGATGGGTTCAGGAGGCAGGGTCCAGACCCAGGATGGAGCCTGGGAGCCTGGAAAGGGCCTAGGCTGGAGTTCAGCCAGCAGGACAGCAGGAACTAGAGCAGGCACACTCACCTGGAATGCTCCTGCTGCCTTCCAGCAGCTCCTGCATCAGGCAGGGAGCAGAGCCGGGAGATCTGGAGTGTCACACGAACATCCCTCACACGCCCTCAGAGCAGTCACTGAGTTCCAGAACATTCCCTGTTCCCACAATGACGTGGGGTGGATTGGTTTGTGGTTTTTGTTTTTCCAGTGTTGGAATTCAGGGATTTGTTCAAACTTAGCTGTATCAGGACTTCGGGGAGTGATTTAAATAAGGATTTTAACAGAGAACTGTAAGAATGTGGTGTGACAGTGCTGTGAAATGGAAATGTTTGGAAATATCATGTATTGGGCACCCTGTTGGCAGCCCAGGGGTTCTGGGTAATTGTTGTGGGGAGAGTCCTGAAAGACAGCAGGGAATAATCTTCCCTTACATAATATCCCAGCAAATACCAGTATCCTTCTCCCCTCCTTTTGCCAGTGATGTCTCCCACCAGAGAACCGACTGGATCAGCATCCACAGCCATATCTGCCACCTGCTCATCCCAGTCCTTGGGCCCCAGCCCTGTTTCCATTCTGAACAAGACAGAAAACAGGGCAAGGAGCAGCTGCTGAGGAGGCAGGTGGGTGCAGGAGGAACAAGCACAACTTCAAAGTGCTTCCAGGGAAGGAATTCCAGCTTCTCTCCCTACCCTGGCTGTACATGGTGGGACACACCAGGGGCAGACTGGGCTCACCTGGAATTTTCAGCCACACAGGAGTCTCCAAAGCAGCCTGGGCTGTCACTGCCCAATTCCTTTAAAACTGAAAGGAATTTCTTGCCTAAAACCAAGAAGGGCTTTTGCCTTCATGGGACCCACCCCTTTAGAATTCCTCCCCTCTGGGTGCTCCCAAGGAAGAAGATGGCACTTCCTTGGTTGATTTGGGACTTGGTTGCAGAGGTTTGGGTGTTTTGGGTTTTTTTAAACAAAACCTAAAAAATAAGGGGAATGGGAGCATCCTCTTTGTCATTCTTGAGCCTCCAGCCTTTTCCTTGGTGTCCTGAACTTCCTAAAGCAGCAGAAATCCTGGATTTCACACCTTGCCAGGGGGCTGGTCCATCACCCTGGTTAGTCTGGGATCCAGCTGAGATTTGCTTCTTCCAGGCCGCTTGATGGGAGGGTATCAAAGGGACAAAGAAACCAAGTCCCTTCCCTTTGTTTTCCTGGCCAACTTGGAACACCCTTTCCCACTAAGTGCAGCCTTTTATCTCCATCAGACCTCAGGTATGTGCAGATGTGCAACTCCTTTCCAGCCCCAGTGGTTTGCAACTCTTTCTGTTTATGCAGTGGCAGGAGCTGCTGTTCTACATTGTTGCTAAAATAACGCACCCAGGTGCATCTGCTCCTGGAAATCCTTCCTATGGAAATAAATTTTCTCTCTATAATAACTCCCAGAATAATGGGGCAACACACAGTGGGCTTGGAACAATCCAATGGTGCCAATGAGGAGAACATCCCTAAATTTTTGAAATTTACATGAATTATTATTTTTAAGGTGTTTCTGGCCCAACTGTGGGGCTTTGGGGACCAGCTCATTGCTGTCACCTTTCTTGGGAGCTTCCAGAAAGATGAAGTCCAAAGGCAAAAGTCGTGCTTGGTGAGAGCTCGTGACAGGCTTTGGACAGCAGATTCCTTTTGGTTTTACAGGAAATGGGCAATGACATCACAGGCTGGTTTGGAAACTCCTGTCTGGCTGAAAATCCCAGGTGAGACTGTTGTGAGCAAAGTCCACAGAAGGTGTGTCAGGCCAGTGTGTCCCAAAGAGAAAATGCAAAAATTCCTTTGTTCCAGGTTCCGTGTGAGTTGTTCCTTATAAGACCTGCAAGGAAGGTTAAAATGGGTGTCATGGGGGTGTGGCAGGATTTTGCATTCAGAAGTGCTTGAAGCTGTTCCAAGAAACTCCCCTTCTATTGAACACTGATGTTGACACTGATTACATCACTGACTTTATTGCAACTAAAATTATCCCCATACATTCCAACAGGCCACGTGGCTGCCAGCTGAGGGAAGTGCTCCTTCATTAGCTGGAAGTTAATCTGCTGGTTTAATTAGGTGAGGGAAGAAAGCAGGAAGATGGGGCTGGCGGAGAGAAAGTCACTCTTGATTGGGGTTCACACTGGCTTGGCAAACAGCAGCCTGGAGCTGGAGCCTGGACTGGGAATGGCTTCATGGGCAAGGCAGGGAGAGAAGACTCTGTGTTTTTTTTGAAGTGGAGATTTTTATAAGCTCCTTAACAACCCTTAACATTATCTGCTCTTTGACCTTTGTCCCCAGCCTATTTAAATAAAATAGACTTTGAGAACTGTCTGTGCTGGGACACTTCGCTTTCCTTCTCTCCAAAGAAAGGAGGGAGACAATGGAAATCCCTCAGTTGCCTGCTGGCTTTCCCCTCAGGAGGGAAAGTTCCTTCGTGTTCAGCAGGATTTGGAGCAGCCAGGTTGGATCTGGGCTGGCTCAGAGGTGTTGGGAGGGGAGATTATTTATTGCCTTGACTCACTGGCTGCATCACATTTCTATTGCAGATCAAACAAAAGTGCTTAAAAAGTTCTTCCCTGTGAGTGTGGGCAGGCCCTGGCACAGGCTGCCCAGAGCAGCTGTGGCTGCCCCTGGATCCCTGGCAGTGTCCAAGGCTAGGTTGGACAGGGCTTGGAGCAGTCTGGGATAGTGGAAGGTGTCCCTGCCCATGGCAGGGGGTGGAATGAGATGAGCCTTAGGGTTTCCTCAACTCAAGCCAGTCTGGGATTCTATGCAAAAATATCTTTGGAGTTGAGGGAAACGCCCTGCAGTCTCATGGTAACAAGAGAAAAAACCTTCTGCCCAAAGCCTGCCTTGGGTTTGCTGCTTTTTGAACGTTTCTGCTGTACTTCACCCACTCCTGTCCTGTGTTTGTTTAGAAAACACAGAGCCCCAGCCCCAGTCAGGACACAGGTAACCTGGGCACATCCAAATGCCCTGTGGCTCAAGGAGCAGGGAGCTGGAAGCCAAGAGGTTTTATGAGTTTCATTCCTTGTCTGTGCTCCAAATCTTAATTGATAGAAATCTGCTTCTGTCAACATAGCCACCGGGGTGCCTATAGACAGCACCTCCAAACTGACAGAGCTCCAAGTTTCTGTTTGGAGAAGAGCCTCACCTGCCTGCATGATGTCAGCTCCCCACAGCTCCTGGGCATGGGAAAAGATCCAGCCCAGCCAGCCCAAGCACTGCTTTGGCTGCAGGTTCAGCTCCAGCTCACTGGAGCCTTCCCTCTTCCTGAAATTCTCCATCACCACTTGGGCACACCATCGATTTTGGCGTCTGAGAGTAAATAATGGATGCGGCACTGGGCCTTGTGTTCCTAACCCCCTGTTCCCACCTGGAGCAGAGCTGGGGTCCTCAGCCCCCTCAAACCCCAAAAACTGTGTGGGGGCATCTTCAGAGAAACCTCAAATTGCAACACACCTAGAAAGAGCCCAAAGTGACGGGGCCAGGGGCGAGGGGGAAACCAGGGCAGGGCCAAAGGGAACCATTCCCCCAGGGCTCTTCAGGGCCAAAGGGAACCATCCTCCAAGGCTTGGAACTGTGGTTGGAAATATTCACTGCTCCAGGGCTCCTCTTGCCTCCTGCCCTTCCTTCTCCTCCTGGAAGCTGTGCCAGATTCCAACCCCCAGCTTTGTCCTTGCTGCAGGTGTTTCAGGTCATGGGAAGCAGCGATGATACCATTGACAAGGAGTAAAAAAAGAATGATTCCAATCTCCAGCACCTCCCAGATGCCAATCTGGGCGATGCCCACGCACCAGGGCCTGCACTGGGTGCACTGGACTGGCACAAACAGAAGCAGCAGCCTGAGAAATACCAGCTTTTCCAGCTGCTGCCCCAAGCATGTGCTGGTTTTCTCCTGGGCACCACCTGCTCCCCGGACACAGCTTGTATTTCACAGAATCCCAGACTGGTTTGGGGTGGAAGAGACCTTAAAGTCCATCTCATTCCACCCTTGCCAAGGGCAGGGACACCTTCCACTATCCCAGGTTGCTTCAAGCCCCATCCAACCTGGCCTTGGATTTCCAGGGATGCCAGCTTCTCTGGAAAACCTACCTTTCCCCTCTCCATATTCTGGTAGCTCAGGAATGGGCACTGTGTTTTCTGGCTCTTGGCTCTCCTCACTGGAGCAGAGGCTGTTGCTCTGGGCTGTGTTCTTTGGCAATCTCATTTATCCAGAAAGGTGTCTCTTTACCTCAGCCAGGATCTCCAGGAAACACTCGCAGGCTGTCCTGGAGCTCTTTGTCCCAGAATTGCTCCTTTACCAATGGCACAACTCTGTCTCACTCCAAGGAGTTCAAGCTCAGCAAAATGCCAAAGCCTGGCCTCCAGTAGCCCTGAGATTGGTGTCTCTGCCCAGCTCAGCCCCAGCTGGAGACAGAGGGTGATAAAGGGGTGAACGGGTGTTTTGTCAGTGTCCCACTGAGAAAACCAAGGTAGCACTGCTGCGCTCCCCAGCACCACCACCGATTCCCAGGCAGCTTTCCTGCTGCACCACTGCTAGGAAAACCTGATGGAGGAGTCAGTAGCTGGCTGGATGGGGCTCTGAGCAACTTGGTCTAGTGGAACGTGTCCCTTCCCATGACCAGGGTGGAAAAGATGAGCTTTAAGGCCCCTCCCAACCCAAACCTTTCTGGGATTCTGTCATTCTACAAGGATCCTGGCACTTTTTCCTTAGCATCCTTGTAAGGGCACAGTATGGACAGCTCCTGGCAGGGAGCAGGCATTGGGATGGAGATCTGTTTGTGGAACTGTGGATTACATCAGCTGCTGCTAACGGTGGAGGGACCAAATGGTGTGGTAGGAAAAGCAAAAGGCAGGCAGCAGCTATGCATGGATAAGTACAGGATAAGTTCCAAATTCTGACAAACCCAAACACTGCACACGCTGCTGGACCACCAGCCCCGGCTGGGGATGGATTTGCTGAGTGTAACACATTCTGATTTTGACCAGTTTTCAGACTCTGCACATAAAATCCAGGACCAGCCAGGAGAGGGTGGGATGAAGCTGCAGTTCTCTGTGAGGATGTCTCTCCTCACTCTCTGGCCATGTCTCCAGCAGTTGGAACTGTGCCATGCTGGCACCATGGGGCTTGGCTGGCTCTAAGTCACGCCGGAGCCCCTGGTTCTAATCTCCTTTCTGGTCTTGTGATGATCATTTTCTGTGCTTCACAGCTTTTATTGCTGCAGCCTTATGAGACCTTGTCAGGAGGCGTAAAGGATTCTTCATCCGGGAAGACACCACATGACCTACAAGGATGTCCAAAGCTGTTCCTGCTCGAAGCAGGAATGGAGCCAAACTCTAATACACTCTAATATGACAGCTTTAATGTCTGTCTATTCATTACAGCCACAAACTACATTACAATTGCTGCTTTTTAATTTGAAAGCCTGATTTTAAAAGGAGCCTGTGCATCTGTAACCACTTGATCTAGTGAAAGGTGTCCCATGACAGGGGATGTGATGGGCTTTAAGGTTCCTCCAACCCAAACCATTGTGGGGTTCTGTGATTTCTCCCTGTCTTTTCTCACTCTGCCCCTGCTCTGTTTCCCTGCAGGAATCCCTCATTGCTCTGGCATTGAGCACAGCCCAGGGATTTGTGTCGGCAGGGAAGCCCCTGGAAGCAATTCCTGCAGCACTGCAGGCGCTGCGCTTCAGCTCCCGACTGTTCGGCTCTGGCTCCGTGCAGCTTGTGCCCATTTATCTGCTCCTGGCTGAGGCCACCACGGGTGAGCATTGTCAACATGGGAATGCTGGCAAGGGCAAGGCCTCCCGGGTCAGGTTTCTGGTTTCGTTTTGCCATTTATCTGGAAAGGAGCAGCTCTGGGCCCTGCTCTGCCTCAAGGGCATTGCAAAGATTTAAGCCGCCCCACACACGCACACTCCTCGAACACCTTTTCTGTGGCTCTGGGGAAAAGGATCTCTCAGCACTCAGGACATCAATGAAATCAAATGAGCTGTTTTCTCCCTTTCCACCAATTCCCATAGGAGAAGCTGTATGAAGGTCTATTCTTCACCTCTGTGGCCTCTCCAAAGCATTAAATTCCAGAGGGTGGTTGGTTGTGCTCTTATCTCAGGGAACCAGCAAGCATTTCAGAGGCCATTGCACCCAAAGAGCTCCCCAGTTCATTCACAGATCTTGCTGTGCCTGAGCAGAGCTTTTTCTCATTGTGTGCTTTGGAAAGCATGGCAGATGAGGGCATGGGAGCTGCTCTCTCTGCAAGAGAGATCCCTGTAAATCGCTGCTATTCCAGGAGCACACACAATGCTCTGCTGGCACAACGAAGCTGGCTTAGGGGTTGTTGCAAATGGTGTGGTGAGAGCAGGGAAAAAAATGCTGTGAGTAATTCCAGTGTGATAAGGTAAGAGTCATCAGTCAGTGCCTGCCTGGAGCGAACCTGTTTGGGCCACGTGTTCAAGATGGATTGTGTGCAATGTATCCTCTGCCATGGAGCCTGTCTGGGAGAGCTGGGGGGTTCACCTGGAGAAGAGAAGGCTGCAGGGAGACCTCAGAGCCCCTTTCAGTTCCTAAAGGGACTCCAAGAGAGCTGAAGGTGGATGTGAGACAAGGGTCTGGAGTGCCAGGACAAGGGGGAATGCCTTCCCACTGCAAGAGGGCAGTGTCTGATGGGATATTGGAAAGGAATTGTTCCCTCTGAGGGTGATGAGGCCCTGGCACAGGCTGCCCAGAGAAGCTGTGGCTGCCCCTGGATCCCTGACAGTGTCCAAGGGCAGGTTGGATGGGACTTGGAACAACCTGGGATAGAGGAAGGTGTCCCTGCTCATGGCTGGGGGTTGGAACTAGATGAGCTTGAAGGTCCCTCCAACCCAATCCAAATCAATCTGGAATTCTGTGGTTTCTGGCTCCTTTTGGAGCTCTCTACACTTTAAATGAGACTGACACCTGGGCAACTCAGAAGCACTTGGGAAAGAAGTGAGGAATCCCCAAACTGCATCTCTGTGTCAAGCTACCCCAAAGGGACAGCCAGCAGTATTCTCTGACTTTCCAGATTAGAAAATGCTCCTTATCCTCCTTATTTCCCTGATTATCCCTCTATGTCATTTCAGGCACTGGCCGTCTCCGAGAGGCAGCCAAGTATCTCTCCCAAGCCCAGTGGATTGTCCTCCAAACCCCAGACTGCAATGCTGCTCTTCAGTCTAAGTTACACCGTGGGCTGGGGCTTTTCTCTATGGCTGAAGGAAAACTGGAGCAGGCTTTGTATCACCTGGCCAATGATGTAAGTCGCTTGGAATACAGGAAAAAGGAACACTTCCATTTTAATTCCTTCTCTCCTCCCAGATCAATATGGAAATTCCAACAGGCAGACTTGGGATCCTGAGAGGGTTCACATGACAGACACCCGAAATGGATAGATCTGAGACACCTGTGGATCTGTGTGAGCTAAAGATGTGTTTTGCCAGTTATCCCTATTCCCATGAAGTGACAAAGAATCATGGAATCATTACTGTTGGAAAAGCCCTTCATGATCATCATGTCCAACCATTCCCCCAGCACTGCTGGGTCCACCCCTGACCCATGTCTCCCAGTGCCACATCCACACGTTTTCTTTAACACCTCCAGGAATGATGATTTCACCCCTGCCCTGCGCAGCCCATTCCAATACTTGAGCACCCTTCCCACAAAGAATTTTTCTCAATATCCTACCTTGAACCTCCCCTGGCACAACTTGAGGCTGTTTTCCTCTTGTCCTGTCCCCGTTCCCTGGGAGCAAAGCCCAACCCCCTGGCTACACCCTCCTGTCAGGGAGTTGTGCAGAGCCAGAAGGTCCCCCCTGAGTCTCCTTTTCTCCAGGCTGAGCCTCCCTCAGCCACTCCTCATATGTTCCTCACATTCCTTGTCTTTATGGCTTCTCCTTATAAATTTCTCCATCAGCTCTATTACAGTTCTGAGATGCCCAGACATTTCCTGCCCCAAACTGTTGGAGTTGCCTTCTATTCCACAGATAATTTACATTTTGGCTGTTATTTTCCTCAATACTTTCTGAGCTCTGTCACCCTTTATTTAATTAATGCCTTATTCCTCCAATCGCACCCCTTTAGCCATGTAAACAGTTTGTTACATTGGAAGTGGTCGTTACCAGCTCTGTTCCTGAGGATGCTTTGCCTGTCATTTGATCCTCCAAAGCCAGATGAACTTCTTCACATCCTATTTCTGTCTCATGTAGACTAAATTTATCCAGTGCTGAGTGATGTGTGCCCACTTCTGTGGAATTTGATAGTGGCTTTGTGTGGGTGTAAATGATGACATAAAGGGAGAAGAGTTAGACCCTTTCTGTTATAACACACAACCCTGTCTCTGCTTAGTCTAGAAGCCCTTTGGGCATTTGAGAATCCCACAAAGGAATCTCCCAAAAGGCTTTGGAGATTCCCAAAATCTCGTGGGGTTTTTTTGGTTTTGTTTTGTGGGGGGTTTTTTTGTGGTTTTTTTGGGTTTTTTTGGTTTTTTGTTGTTGTTTGGTTGGTTTTTTGGGTTGGTTTTGTTTTGTTTTGTTTTGTTTTGTTTGGGTTTGTTTGGGTTTGTTTTGTTTTTTAACATTCCCTAAATGTGGTGCCTGAAAGGGCACCAGGTAAGGAGTTTTTAACTCTTAGCCAGTTCAGGACCTGCCTGGACCTTGGCTGCATGTCTGGGATCTGCTGAGAGTCACATGCCAGCTCAGAATAGCTGGAATGCTCCACTGCCTTCCCACTGCTCCTCCGGGGCTCCGGGGGAAGAACAGCTTGTCTGGGGGCTGGGAAAGCAGCAGGATGGGCTTTGGGAGAGGTGGGATGGATGGGTGGTGCAGGGAGAGGGGGACAGGTGGGAAACCTACCCTGGACTTTAGCAAATGAACCAAGCGAGGGGATTCGGGTGTTGCATCCCCATGGGTCAACCCCAAAATACAGCTTTTTAGTACATTCCCATGGATAAACTCTGTGAACTAAGAATGTTCCTATGGATCCTCTGGATAAACCCCAAAATACAATTCTTTACTACCTCATTACCATGGATAACCCCGAAGTTAGAGGTTTTATACCTTATTCCTTTACATAACCCCCCCAAAAAAGCTTAATATCTCATTCCTATGAATAACCCCCAAAATACAGCTTGTTAGTGCCTCATTCCTATGGATAATCCCCAAATAGAGTTTTTAGTACATCATTCCTTTACATAACTCCTCAAAACCAGCTTTTAAGTACCACATTTTCCAATCACTACCAGGCATAATTTACACATAACCCCCCACCACCACCATTTGCAATATTATTAATCCACAATGAAAAACTTCACAGGTTTGACATGAACATGAGCCTTCTGGGGTTTATTTTTTGTTTAATATTGATTTCAGGTTTACCTGGCTACTGCTGAGTTTGGACTAAATTCTGTTGAGGTCTCTGGAGGGTACTTAAACATGGCCAACATCTTCTTGTACCAGAATAAAATGGATGCAGCAAACTCACTCTATAGCGAGGTTGGTAGAACCAAAAATCATCCTCTGAGTTTTTCTCAGCTTTTTTTCGTGCTCTTTCCAAAGTTTTTTCCATTTCCTTTCAATGGGATGATGACCATATCAAGTGTCAGTGTTGCCTTTCAGGCTCAATCCCAGAAACCCTTTTCATACATAAATAATTCTCCAAGCTAGAACCATGAGATATTAATCCTGTAATCAGTTCAAAATTCTTAATAATCTGTCTTCAGTTTGGGCAGCCAAACCTTGTTAAAAACCAGCTTTGCTACCAAGTGTCCTGTGCCAGGGATTAGAATCCCACCAGTACAGAGGATCTCTGAGGAGTTCCTAAATCCAGGGAAGAGTGGCATACAAACAATCCACCTAAAATTTACACTGGGAATCAGGGAAAAGCCACACTGATAAAAGATTTTCAGAATGGATTGATCAAGCAAGGAAAGTAATAATTATCTAATTGATTTAATAACTGAAAAAAATTAACTTTTATTTGTTTAAATCCATTTTGTGGAAATAAAGTGCTGTGAGCTGCAAAATCCACCACCATTCCTGTTCCAAACATCAACTGAACTAGCTTTCGGTGAATATTTTGGTTAGATTTGTTCAAGTTAGGTGAAAATCTCTAATCAGCTGGAGAAGTGAGCTGGAGAAGTGAGGGGCTGTATGGGAGAGGAGCAGAGCGATCCCTCTGGGAACATCCCGCCCAGCTCAGTGACCTGCAGGCATGTGGAGGGGATGGGCCGTGCAGGGACATTGTTTAGAGAACAAGGGAATACCAGGGGTTCACAGGAGTGAAATAATTCCTGTGCTTCCTGCCAGGTGAGCAGCCTCTGGCATGACTGGCTGCTGAGTTTCCTTCATGGGCACCAGCGAATGCTCCAGGCCCAGGCAGAAGCGTCACCATTCTCACAGGATGAGGACAGCATCGAGGACAGGATGAGTAAGAGCTGCTATTGCTCCAAAACCTTTGGGAAGTGGGGGGTTAAAGAGTCCCTGCACCCTACAGATGATGTTGGCAGTGTTGGGGTTGGCATGGTGTTTCCAGAGGCTGAATTTAATGGCAATGCCGAGTGTTCTTGTCAGTGCTCGGCAGATTGCCACAGGCCTCTCCAGGAATGAGGGTGTTCTGAGGAAACCCAGCTTTGCCCTTGCCGTTTGCATTCTCCGTTTCTCAGCTCCCTTGGCACTGACTGGAGCAAAGCAAGATTTGACTCATGGAATCATTTGCATTAGAAAGGACCTTTAAAATCATCAAGTCCATCTCTTCCTCCAGCACTGTCCCATTCACCACTAACCCACATCCCAAGTGCCACATCCACGGATTTTCTGAACACTTCCAGGCATGGTGACTCCACCGTCTCCCTAGGCAGCCTGTTCCAATGCTTTACATGCCTTTCCATGAAAAAAATTCTTTCTAATATTCCAAGTGAACCTGCCCTGGTACAATCTGATACTTTAACATTCTCATTTCTCTGCAGCTCCTTTGTCTCCCTTTAGTAATGGATGTGACATTTCAGCTCGCTTAGGCAGGATACATCTCCCTCCTGGAGGAGCAGGACATGATAGAATAGCCTCACATCCAGATAATCAGGAGAGTACTCCTGAGAGAAAGGCTGGGGAGTCTCTCATTGGCACATAAAGGTGCAGAAAGCATAAGTGTGTCCCTGGTATTACCTGAGGCTTCCCTGAAACCAGACCAGACTCTGGTTCTTGGCTCCTTTCTACCATCTGTGCTAATAAGGACATTGTCAGGAAAGGGAGTAAAAAATTCTCTCCCTGGGATGTTCAAGGTCAGGTTGGACAGGGCTTTGAGTAACCTGGTCTAGTGGAAGGTGTCCCTGCCCATGACCAGGGGTTGGAATGAGATGGTCTTTAAGATCTCTTCCAACCCAGAGCAGTCTGGGATTCTGTGATTGTAAGAGAAATATTTCTGTAGATCTCATTTCCTGGCACTACCTCCATCAGCAGTTCCCAAAGTAGGAAGAACACTAAGGCAGGGCTACAGGAGACCATCTTTGGTGTGACAGGAGTAGAAAAATAGTTCTTTTCCTGCAGCTGTTGTAACTCCACATCCTTTCAGAAGGCTGATCAAGACAAACACTGACTGAATGAAGGGAGGCCTGTTCATAGGCATGGAATTTGCATGAAGCTGGGATCATAGACACCCAGACTGGTTTGGGTGGGAAGGACCTTGACTTTCACCTTATTCCACCTCCTGTCACAGACAGGGACACCTTCCACTCTCCCAGGTTGCTCCAAGTCCCATCCAGCCTGGCCTTGGACACTTCCAGGGGCGGGGCAGCCACAGCTTCTCTGGGCAGCCTGTGCCAGGGTCTCCCCATCCTCAGACCATGTTGATGTTTGTTGTAGAAATGCTTTGCTGTCTAGAAGAGCCAGTTGGGCAGTTTTGAATCTATTCTCTTGCACAAATCCATCCATCAGGATGACTTCTTTCTCCATGCAGCCAAAGCCCAGCGCGAGGAAGGATCACGGGTGCTGTGGGCAGTGCTGAAGGTCCGAGAAGAGGGACCATTGCAGCATCCCGGGGAAGCAGCCCGAGTCCTGCATGCCCTGGCCATGCTCTACTACCTGGGCCTGGATTTCGACAAGGTAGGTTGTGTCTGAAAAGCTTCAGGAGAATTGGCCAGCTGCTCTGGAGATCATCCTATCTCCTGGTCCTCTTGTTCCCCAGCACCTTTCCTGAGGCCACAGGTTACCAAGGACAAAGTGCCTCATAGCTCTCAAACCAAGGGCTTGGGTGGGATATTGGGGGGAAATCCTTCCCTGTGAGGGTGGTGAGGCCGTGGCGCAGGTTGCCCAGAGAAGCTGTGGCTGCCCCATTCCTGAAGTTTGGACAGGACTTGGAGCAACCTGGTCTTGTAGAAGATGTCCCTGCCATGGGACATGAGGTCAGCTCTAAAGTCTCTTGCAAGCCAAACTATTCCATGATTCTGTGATCTGCACTCTGTCAAGGGTGACAATCCTGGTGGATGTATTTTTGTCTCTGCCAGGCCAGTGGATCCTGAAGTTATCCACATTTTCTGGGTTCATCCTTTGTCTGGGCTATCCTGGCAGTGTAGCTGCCTTTAGACCTGAGCTCAGGGGTTGCACAGAGCAAGACCCGGGACTCACAGACCTGTCCTTGAGCCAGACTCCCCTGAGTTCAAAGTTCAGTCTGTTGGAATCTGTAATTCCAGTTTGGAATCTGCATTGCTGTATCTTTATGGCTTAAAAATTCACAGGTGACTGGTAACTTCTGTGCTTTACCAAGAATTGATTTTGAGGAAGTGCTGAGCAGAAACCGTCCGGAAATCAGGCCCCTCTGTTTAGGATCAGAGCTCAAAACTTTGAGTTTCTTCAGCCTGGGTTTTGAGGAGTGAAAATACAGGTGGTGAAAAACAGTGTGTTGAAATATTGATGGTCTCTTCACCGTATCAGAGAAAGCCACAACTTGGGAGTGTTGGGGAGACAAAAACAAACTTGAAGTTGTTTGAAAAAGGATAAAGCTTTATAATTGTGAGAGTGGCTAATCCCTGGAGGAGCTACCAAGGGCAATTATTTCGTTTCTTATTAAGATAAATTAAGGATTTAGTTCAGAGTCAGTACAGCCAGTTTTTTCCCTGACATAGCTTTGGGATTGTTCAGAGGAGCTGTTTTAGGCAGGAGGTGATATCCAGCACAGGGGGCTAGGGCCAGTAATCTCCTGTCTGCACCACTGGGTCCTAAATATGGGATCTGCTGGCAGCTTTAGGCTCTCCTGTAAAGCAGCTTGTACAGGTCACCTCGGAAAGGGAGCCTGGACCTGCTCCAAGCTGCTCCTGCACTGAGCCTCAGCAGGTATTTAACTGCCCCATGAGAAAAGCCAGATTCGTGACAATTCCTGGGTGTTTCTTCTGTCCTGTTCCAGGCCCAGGAGGTGGGGATGAAAGCCTTCGACCTGGCCAAGCAGCTGCCCCAGCAAGACTCTCTAGAAACCATCGGTCACCTGCTGGAGTTAATTAATGCACAGCTTTCCCACACCACATAAAAACTGGCTCTGCCAGACCCAGGTGTTTGGCCAGGTTCTCTGTTATCCAGGTTCCTGGATAAGAGTCACAAGCCCTTGGTCCTTCCTGCTGCTGCCTCTTTCCAGCTGCATCCCTGACTGTCCCAAACTGTTTGGAAAATAAACGTTTTGGTCTGAGTTAGTCTTCATATGCTGTTCCACCTCTGTAACTTTTCAGAGAGTAACAGCACCAGGGTGAGAAACAAAAGCACGACAAACACTGAATAAATCATTTATTGGCCAGGTTAGGAATAAGCAAACAGCCTTCTCACAGCCTCGTGGTGGTTGTCCAGGAGCCAAGACGAGCTCAGGTGTGTTTCTTACTGCTTTCCTGGCTTTCCTTGCCAGTTTGGTGAGGGAGATCCCATGGAGGGATAGGAGACGGACACAGGGAAGGGCTGGGGTGGTGGACACCTGCTGCTGGGGAGCTGGTTGGGCTTGACAAGGCATTGCAGCTCCCTGCAGAGCCCCTCCATCTCCAAACCAATTTCCAGAGACTCCCAGCCTGGTTTGGAAAACCCAAATTCTAACCTAAAGGAGGTGTAGTTTCCTCCTAGGAGAGAGCTGACATCTTGGCTCTGCCACCAACCTCGGGAGGAGGTGCCACCCTGAGGCCCATTCCCAGCTGGCTCCTGCCCCAGGGAACAGCGAGACCCCTGGGGACAGAGGTGACCCTGCTGGGGAGGGACAGGGACACCAGAGCAGGGCCAGGCACTGGAAGGCTCCATGGGCCATGAGGAGTGTGGGAAGCACAGTGCAGCCACTGGATTTCATGATCCCTCATGGCTGGGAAAGGAGAGAAGGGAATCTCAGCCTGTGCTGGGCTGAGCCCTGAGCTCCGATTAAGGCTCATTTACTTCAGGAGGATTTATGAGGGTGTTTAATTGCCTTGCCAAGTTGTGCTGGAGTCAAGTGCGCTTTGTAAATGCTTCGTCAAGCTGGGGCCTGAGCAATTAGCAGGGATTGCTGCTGCTGAGGAAGGGAAAACCACAGGTTCAGCCATGTTCCGTTCCAGGGGGTGGGATAAGGCTGCTCGGGGTGCAGAGCACAGGCCTGGGGAAGGGCTAGGAGACCTCCCAACACTCCTGTGGGAGAGGCTGGTGGTCTCTCCACCTCATCAGGTATGGAATAACCACCTCCATGAGGTGGGAGATGCTGGAAGGGGCTGGAATCATCGCCTCCATGGGGTGGGGGATGTTGGGGGACTGTGCCTGCTGGCACAGTGCCCCAGGGCACAAGGATTCGGGTCACCAGGGATTTGGAGCTCGGTCATGGCTGTAATCCTTCCAGTACTCCCAGGCTGAGCCTGCAGGGCCATGTGGTTGCTCTGGATGTTCAACAAAACAAACCTAGCCTGGAAATGAGGGTTATGCAGGGCTGAGCATCTCCTGGAGCCAAGAACGAAACAGCAGAGTGAGGAGAGGAGCCCTGGGCACAGAAAGAACATTCTGGAGAGCTCTTAAAGACACTACAAGAACAATTTCCTACAACAGCCATGCCTAGTGTGTGCCCTGCAGGGCAAAGCGCTGCTTCAATAAATAGAAAAAAGCCTGAAGTGACCAAGATCAGCATTTCTTTGCCTGAAAGTGTTCAGGCTTGCAGTTCTTGGCACCTTTTCAGCTAAAGGGGAAAAAACCAACTCCACGGAGCCACAACCTTTTCCCTCCCTTCCCTTGCTCAGGTGCTCATGGCATGACCAAGACTCTGTCCCAAGCAAGGGGAGCAGGTTTGGGATCCACAGGGCAGGACATCTCCAGCCAGGTCCTGCCCCTGCCCCCCAACCCCCCCACCATGATCCCAGCCCAGGCTGCTCCAGGCAATTAAAACCTGGTTGTACACCCAGAGCAGGTATTTTGCAACCAGGTGACTCGTTCTCGTGGTGGAAAAGCTTTGCAGGGACACGCACTCCCAGACCCTCACCCCTGGCAGGGCAGGGAAAGTCCAGCTCCAAGAAATAAAGGCACAAGACACCAGGGCTGGGTGGCTGCTCACATTCTCCTTTATTGTTCACACCACACACCTTCCCCTTGGCACTTCACTGCAGGGATTTGCTTAAAAAATCCACACACACGCCCCCACAGCTTGGCGCAGCTGTGCCACAACCAGCTTAGAATGGGCATTTTTAAAGAGATTTATTTTACTCCCTCCCCTCCTTTATTTTTTTTCACATGTGGTCAAGTGTCATCACTTCCAAACCAAACAAATTTTAAAAAAGATACTGTTAAAAAAAAAATCAAACAACAAAACAAAACAACAACAAAAAAGCCAACACAAACTAAAAAAAAACAACCCTGCCTGTGGCTTTGGGAATGTGCCAGGAGCTCCCATACCAGCTGCACTCAGGGAAATGGTTTTTTTTGTGTGTGTTTTCAGTTTTGTTTGAAAAGGACAGTATTTCTCATGTGTATTTTTTTTTAATATACTACAGCCTGAAATTCAGTGCAATAGATACAACTACAGTGCAGAACTATACAAAAGTCATCCTAACCATGTACAAGCTTTTTTTTTTCTTAGTTGCTATAGAAACTATAACCTTTTTCTGTACCTTTTGTATGCATTATACAATGTGAATATACTCCGAGAATATTTACAGTACTTGGCTTGTCAAATCAGAAATGCTATAACTTAAATGTCTACTATTAACAACCATTGAACAAAAATATATATAATATAAATATCTTCCAGTCTATACACAGAGCAGGAAACGGCTGTATCCATGCGGTGCTGGATTTTGGTGAGTCCCAGGATGGGGGTGGTGATGGAGGGGGATGTTGTCGTGTGCGGCTGCCGCTGGCGCTTCACTGTCAGGCAAATATTGCCGAGATTAATCCCAAAATTCAAGAAGAACACATCCCCCCTCACCCATTTTCCCCTCCCAGCTGGAATTCAGGTGAAAGGAGAGGAGCCTGTGACAATGGATTGACCTTTCCAACTGATCCAGCCGGACGGCTCCGTCCTCCGCGCTGCCCCGGGCGGGAGGTCCCCGTCCACAAACCCACCACGGGGCTTGAAATCAAGGAGACTTTAAAAAATGACTCATTTTCTTGGTAGTTTTTTTTTAAAAAATATTAGATTTAGTCAATTTATGTGATTTTTTTTTCCTCTATGATTAGAACGTTAAAAAATAAGTTTCCAGCTTTTTAAAAACTTCCTCTACGTGATTTTCCATTAAATAACTATCGCGTCGTCGATAAAAAACAGGGAATTGCCCTCCTGCTGGTGGGGGCCGTGTGGCTGGGTTTTAAAACACCTATTGGCTTTGAAATCTTGGACGCGAAACCAGCTAAAAAATAAAATAAAATAAAATTCGTTCCTAGCAGAAAAAAATAATAATAAAATAGGTCAGTCTGTCCCCAGTAAACCACTGGGGGAGGCTGGAGAAGGGGCGTCGAAGCCGGAACCCCCCCACTCCCTCCTGCCTGGGGTCTGTACAAAGTGTTTTAAAAAGTCCCCCCGGACTGGGGGGCGGTGGCGCCGGGGGTCCAGGTTACACCTGCGAGTCAGCGCCCAGGCTGTGGAACTCGTCCGGGGTCTTGTCGCTCTGGCCGCCCCCACTCTGCCGGAAGCCTGAGGCAATCTCATCAAAGGTCCGGCCTTTGGTCTCCGGCACCTTGAAGTAGGTGAAGATGAAGAAGAGCACGAGCAGCACCGTGAAGATGATGAAGACATAGGAGCCGCAGAGTTGCTGGGATCGAAGGAAAAGGGGGAGGTGAGCACACGGATGGAGGTCACAGAAACATGGAGTTGTTGAGGTTGGAAAAGCCCACCAAGATCAACTCCAACCACCAACCCAGCACTGCCAGGTCGACCCCGAACCCATGCCCCCAAATGCCACATCCACATGTTTTTGAGCACTTCCAGGGATGGCAATTCCTCTACCAACTGACCATCCTTTCCATGAAGAAATTTTCCCAATAGCCAATCTAAACCTCCCCTGGCACAGCCTGGGGCTGTGTCCTCTCATCCTGTCCCTTGTTCCCTGGGAGCAAGCCTGATCCCCAGCTGGTTGCACCCTCCTGCCAGGGAGTTGTGCAGAGCCAGAAGGTCCCCACTGAGCCTCCTTTTCTCCATGCTGAGCCCCTTTCCCAGCTCCCACAGCTGCTCCTGGTGCTACACACCCTTCCCCAGTTCTGTTTCCATCTCTGGACACAGTGATGGGTCATGGCTGAAGGACCAGCTGGTACCACCCTGCCCACACCTTGCTATGGCCATTCAAAACCCAGATCCTCCTTTCAAGGAACATCTCAAGTTCATAAGAAATACTGAGTTGAGTTGCTGCTCCAGCTCCAAGTCCTTCTTCCCAAGGGACCTTAACCCAACCAAACCACCTCAGCCCAGGTTTTAGGGCTCAAGGATGCCGCCTTAGACTTCAACACTGGGATCCAGCAGCAGGATTTGGCACCAAGATCTGACACCAGGACTCCACACCAAAATCTGGTAACGAGATCCAGCACCAGGAACAAGCAACCAGGACCAGGATTTGGCAGCAGGATCCAGAAATGGAATCCTGTAGTGGTGTCTGGTGCTGGGATCAAGCATCAGGATCTAGATGGACACTCTTTCCATCCCTGATCCAGAACTGGGATCTGGATCCACCCTGAACCAACACAGTCTGAGAGGCTGTGACTGAGACTCCCCTGGACTGCTGGGATGCGCAGATTCCTGTGTCCCCTTGTCACATCCCCCACTCCCCCAGTATTCCAGCTGCAATTACCGCAATGTACTGGAAGCCCATTCCCACGATGAAGTTGGAGGTCCAGTTGGAGAGCCCAGCCACGGCGAAAGCAGCAGGACGGGGGCCTTGGCTGAACAGCTCCGCCACGATGAACCACGGGATGGGGCCTGGGCCGATCTCAAAGAAGGCCACAAACCCAAAGATGGCCACAATGCTGAGGTAGGACATCCAGGGCATTTGGTCCTAGGCCAAGGGAGAGGGAGAAGGTTGGTGCCGTGAAGGGGACACAGCACCTGGACACCTCAGCTGGTGCTGGCAGAGGAGCCATGAGCTGGAAACTGGAATTGTGGAGCTCAGGAGAGATGTGACAATGGGGACTGAGTGCTCAGCCATCACCCCAAGGAGGAATAAGTCCTTCCTCCTCTCCAACCATCCCTCCTCAACCTCCTCCTCCCCCCAGCTTCCCCAGCACTCACCAGCAGCGTGAGGGCGATGGTCATGAGGATGGCACACCCGGCCATTCCCGCCAGCCCAATGAGGTGCAGGGTCCTGCGCCCGGCTCGCTCCACCACGAACAGCTGTGGGATGGACATGATCCGTCAGTGCCTCCCCGGCCTGCAGCAAGTGCCCCTTCTCCCACCTTCCCTGGAGAGAACCTGGGGGGGCCAAAACTCACTGAGACCACCGTGAAGGCTGTGTTCACCACACCAGAGCCAATGGTGGCATAGACAGGCTGCTCCACCCCCGACTTCTCGAAGATGCTGGTGGAGTAGTAGAAGACCTACAAAAGGCAGGAAGTTGCCACAGGTCAGGTCCTGGAGCTCTGGGTGAACCAAGATGCCCCCCATTCAGACGGCACCCAGACTCACTGCGTTGATCCCCGAGAGCTGCTGGGAGAGCTGCAGGACAATGGCGATGAGGATGGGCTGGCGGTACATGGGTGAGCGGAACAGCTCCATGATGGTGACCTTCTTCTCCCTCATCATCTGCCGGCTCTCCTCCTTCATCTCCTGCAGGTCACTGCTCACGTCCGTCGTGCCTCGCAGCTTCTTGAGGACTGAGAGGGAGAGGTGGCGTCAGGAGATGTCAGGGACTCTCTGGAGTGCCAGGGTGGGCCCTGCGGAGGAGTCACTCACCACTCTTGGCTTTGTTCTCCTCATTGCGGTTGATGAGGAGGAACCGGGGGCTCTCAGGGGCAAAGGGCAGAATGATGCACTGTAGCAGGGCAGGAACGAAGATGAAGCCCAGCAGCAGCGGCCAGAGAGAGTCGTTTCCCATTATCAAGTCCAAACCAAACACCTAAGGAGGAGGAGAGGGATTGGGCCACCCATCCCAGCTGGAAAAGTCCTGTTTGGACACAACTCGCAACTCATGGTGTGCTCCAAGCTGGAACAGCCATGTGCTGCTTCCAGGTGGCCAACAGATGTTAAAATCCTGATGCTGCCCACCCCAAACCTTCAGATTCCACAGCATCCCTGCTCCTCTCAGCAAGGTTTTGCAGTTCCACAGCACCTCATCCTTGCAGACCCTGATGAGTGTCAGGATCAAAAAAAGAGGGAACGCCCCTACAAACATTCTCCAATGCTCACCTGTGCGATGAGGATGCCCAGGACGATGCCAAGCTGGTGGAAGGTCCCCAAGGCCCCCCGCAGGGCAGTGGGGGACACCTCGCCCACATACATGGGCACAAAACCCGTGGTGAGGCCAGAGTAGAGGCCGATGATGAAGCGGCCAAGGATGAGCATCTCAAAGGAGAAAGCCATCTTGGAGAAGCCCATGAGGACAGCTGACACAAAGGCGAGGATGTTGGACATCAGCATGGAATTGCGTCTGGAGAGAGATGGAGGATAGAGGTGAGGAACACCAGGAGACCCCCAACATCAGCCCTTGGGCAGTCCTGGAATGCCAGGGTGAAGTAAGGCAGCACAACCTCCCCACTGAGTGATCCAGCAGGCTCAGAGCTCACCTTCCAAAGCGATTGACAAAGAGCCCCACAGAGAAGGAGCCGATCATGCCCCCAACAGAGAAGATGGCAACAGAGAGGGACCAGAGCGTGGTAAGGGTGGTGGGACTGATGGGCTCCTCGTATCGGTACAGCCACGTGCGGTTGTAGAAATCCTCAATCACCTGGAAAACAAGGAGAGAAACCAAACCACGTGTCAAAGCCACCCCCGCTTCAGCCGTGCCACCGGAGGGACAGGTCCCCGTGGCCACCGCAGCTCACAGGACAATGCGTCACCATCGCCGGAGCCGCCGGCCAAGGCTCAGCTCCAGCCCAAGGGAGGGAACCTGCCGGGACACACCAGGGAAATGCAGCCGGACGGGTTCTGGGCTCACCCTGCCCAGAGAGGGAGAGATGGCGCTGCCAAAACTCGCTGGGCAGGCACGGGGAGGTCACACTGCTCCCCAGGGCAAGGCAGGAGCCAGAGATGCGCCAGCCCTGTGGAGGAAGGGGAGGAGCACGGCGCAGTTCCCATCCCCTTGGATACTCCTGGGGTGGATTTCCAGGTTTTTTCCCCCCAAGAATTCCATTTCACACAATCTCTGCCATGGTTCTGCAGGACTGTGATGCCGACACCCAACACAGGCCTTGGTCTGAAACCCCAAGAACAGCCTGGTTTGTGAATTGTAGGTAGCTTGACATGACATTTGTCTTTTTATATACAAAACGTATACACTTATATACAAAATATATACACTTATATACTTGGTATACTTTTGATGTATTTTAAAGCCAGCCCATCACTGGTAGCTTCACAAGTTCCTGTCCCTGCCCACAGCTGGGAATGGCCTAAATGGGCCTCTAAAGGTTCCTTCTAACCCAAATCCTACATAATACCATGCTTTAAGGGTCACCCATCCCAAACCACCACAGCAAAGGGTTTCATAACACCCCACCAAGCCCAGCTGAAAGGAGCAGAAATTCCAGAGATTCCCTGCTTTTGCTGGGTCTCAGGTGGCTCCAAGATTTCACTGCTCTGAGGGATTTCACTCCCAACTCACTAGGTACACCACTGTGCTTCCCTTTCCACTTTTCCCATCAATCCAAGCCCAAACAGGAGCCCTGGCAGAGATAGCACAAGAAATACACACCGGGCTGGGTACAAAAGCCCCAATAGTATAATTATTTTTCCAAGTTGTTCCTCTTCCAAAGCACGTAAACCATTGGAATTTCCATATTGAAGTAATTTTGTTCCCTCCTGTTTCACTCAGAGGTTTGGATGCTTTTCCCCCTTTTCCCAGTATTCCCAAAATAATTGATTGGATTATTGGAGAAGCCTGATCTGGCTCAGGCTCTCAGTAGGCCCAAGGGGTATCTGAAAACAACACCCCCTCCTGCCCCTTCCTCCTGAAATAAGGGATGCTTTGAAGAACCCAATGGTTTTTTGGGAGAAGAAGTGAAAAAAGGGTTTAAAGGGAGAAATGTTAAGAAAAAAAAATTGGTTTTGCCCACTTTTCAGCTGAATGTTGTGATTCATCTCCACCCTGCAAATCCATGAATCCCAATAGCAGTGCATCCCAAACTTGTGCCCTGATGCATCTCAATGCATCCCCATCCCAACTTTGCATCTCTATGCATCCTCATCCAGACCCTTCACTCCAGTTTATCCCAGTGCACCCCCACCCTGTGCCCCAACACATCCTGAGGCATTCCTGTCCCAGTCCTGCCCTGCACCTCCATGCATCCCCATCCCAGCTCTGTGCCCCAGTTTATCCCAATGTACCCCCATTCCAAGTCCAATGCATTCCAGTCCTGCATAGTGATGTGTCCCTATCCCAATACCACGTTTTATGTGTCCCCATCCTTAAAGTCGGGATGGCCCCCTGTGTCCAGCACATCCTGCTGCCCAGGACAGCCCTCATCCCACATCCCCCTGTGCTCCCACATGGAGCATCCCAAATCCTTCCCCTCAACACTGGTGACTTGTCTTGCACCATGTGACTCCTCCTGGCCTCAACCTAAGGGACTCATCCCCAAAATCATTCAGGAAAACTGTGGCAACACCCATCATGAGGATTTGCTGGGGGCTGCAGACACCAGAGCTCACAGCTGATCCCTGACCATGTCACCCGGAGCAGTCAGCTGGGAGAGGATGGAGAGAAATCCTTTAGTCCATGGAAACAAAACTCATCCTGGGATGTGGCTCTGACCAGGGTGGTGATCACAGCGTTCCTTCTTCCCACAGTGCCAAAACTCAGGGCAATGAGGGTAGATGCCAGGGAGCAGCTCCTCAGTGCAATCTCAGGGATTTCCCAGCTCCAATGGCTCCATTGCTCCATTGCCTGTCTCCCAAGCAGGGCGCTCAGGGCCATCCGAGAATGAACATTCCCAACATCAGACCAGTGCACATGAAGGCAAGGAGGCCTTGGGATATTTCAAGTGGCCTTCAGCAGCACCCCACAGGTTCTGGGTGGGAGCCACAGCCTCCAGCCACAGGAACTGAATCCTGGGATTCAATACTATGTAATGCAACACCTTGAATGAATTCCTAGCTTTTTCCCTCTTTCCATACTGATGGGGCATGGGTAGTTTTTCCACAGGGTCTACTCCCCCCCCAGCCCCTCCCCCCACAGGAGTTTTCTCAATGCCTGAGGCAACATTCCAGAGGCACTCACTGGGATGGGATTAAACTCTGGCAGCTGGATCCTGCCTGGGTGGGTTGAATTCTTTGGAGTGGTGACACTCGGGGACAGCTTGGCTCCCCCCAGAGCCCAGGCTGCCCCTCCACACCTGAGCCGTGCCCAGGGAGCGTCACAAGCACCACATGGGAATTCTACGTTTCCAAGTGTTTAACACCTCAAACAGCCACCAGATCTGGGAAAAGTCATGTTTTCCATGGACCACGGCTATCTACCAGCAGCTAGAGGGTCCTGGCAGTACATGAAGGGAGGAGCCAAGAGCTCCTGCACTCTGTCCCCCTTACAGCACAACCCTCTCTCCTCCCAGGACTGTGCTGGGATGCAAAACTCAGAGCTCTCAGTCAGAGCCACTCAGGATGACTCAAACCTTAATTAACTCCCAGACCTTCACTAAGAGCCGAGGTTAAAAGTTCCACCGGCCACACCCAGGGAGCATCCTGCAGGCACTGCTGGGATTTTTCCCAACAAAAACGCCAAGCAAGGAGGAAACAAATTCTCTCGGGAAGGCTGGAGCTAAATAACTCCCTCTCAAATCCCATTAGAGCCCTAAGCTGCCTAGTGGGATGTACTATTTTAGCCAGGCTGGCAGCGGAGGCTGGTTTGTTGTCAGACACGAGGCAGGGGGTGGAATTTCCCTGCAGAGGGCTCTGGGAGCACTCACCTTCTGCGGGGCGTTGATGACGCCGGTGTTGTACCCGAACTGGAGGGAGCCCAGCACCGCTCCTCCCACAGCCAGCATCAGGCGAGCCGTCATCTGCCAGAAAACAGGGAAAGGGTTAAACCTGGCACCCCCGCAGCCCTGGCCCTCTCACCCGAGCCACACCAGGGCGCTGCACAGGATGCTGGCAAGGCAGCGGGTACAAATATCCAGAATAAAAAAGAAAACTCACTTTTTTGGCACTAAGGGGGAAAAATAATTACAAAAGATATCGTTTGGGGTGTTAAAAAAACCTCTGGTTTGGGGGATTGCAGGAATTTCGGCCCTGGAGTGGGGCGGAGGTGTTCTCAGGGCTCCAAGGAAGGGTCCCTGGGAGGCTCCAGGGACCATCAGGGCCGGTGCCGGTGCCGGCCGCTCCCGGCCAGGGATGCTCCGGGGAGAGCCGCTAACGACGCCTCTCCATCGGAGTCTAATTAAGGGTCGCTGAGCAAAATCCTGGTGAGCTGGCAAAGCCTTCCTGGGCCTCCTCTTCCTCCCGCCTGAGCCAGAGCAACAATCAGAGCCTTGTTCAGGAGCAGGGTCAGGGCAGGCCAGTGCTTGGGCCACCTTCGTTAGCGGCCCAATTATCCCAGGCAGGAGATTTTCCCGGCACTAGAACCAGGATCCGACATTCCCACTTAATCAGCTTTGGGATGAGCCACGTGGAATTTATAAACCCCTTAATTTGAGGTCGGGGGTGGGGGGGAGGAGGGGTTCCTCCCTAAGTCCCAACATGTCACCCCAAGGATGCTCCAGGGTGTCATGGATTATTATTCCCAAGAGATCAGTGCCTCAGATCCCATCTAAATGAGGAGGGATGGCTCCAACTCCCTCCCCAAACCCGATATTTTTCATATTTAAGAACCATTCTCCTCTTTTAATAAATAATGGAATTAATGCTGCTCCCTGACCTTGCCACTCTGGCCACCAGCTCCCTCCGCATGAAAGTTCCCAGGAAAAAGCAGACGGAATGAAGCCAGGCCCGTTAATGAAGCTCATTAATTAGGCTTGGCCCCAACACAACTAATCAGGGAGGTTTTGGCATTGGGACTTGGTTCGGAGTGCTTCAGAGTAAATCCAGCCCGAGGAGAAAACACCTCCTCCGTGTTTGGGAGGGCACAAACAGGCTGGGACGTTGGTGGTATCCCAAAAGAAAAAAAACAAAAAACAAAACAAACAAACAAACAAAAAAAAAGAAAAAAAAAGCCCCCAAAACCCCACAATTCTCATTGTGACCTTATCAATCCCCCAAAAACCTAGGATGGGAAAATGCTGAAAGCACCTGTTTCTTGGGGAAACCTTATTTAAAAATGAGGGATTTGGGGATTTGAGTGGGTTTGGGGGGAATTGGGAGGTTTGAGGGATGGAGTGATTCTCCTTTGCTTTTGGGGGATCACCCTGATTTGTTTGGGTCCCAATTTTGCCTTTTCCTGGCTAAAGGGCACCCCAGGAGCTGCCAGGCGCTCCCCTAGGTAGGGCGAGCACAGGTGAGTCATGGCTCCAGGGATGGGGATGCGGCAGCCAGGTGAACTTTGCTCCAGGAAGGTGAGAGGTAACAACACCTTGATGCACCCATACCAGCCACTACCAAAAAAAAAAAAAAAAAAAAAAAAAAAAAAAAAAAAAAAAAATTATGGTTCCATTTTAATATTTGGAAAAAGGGAACTTCTCATGGCTACAAACAACAACAACAAAAAAGTTAAATTGCAGAAAAAAAAACCAACTCGTATTTTTATTAAATTCCAGCAGTTTGAAGATACGAAAGGGTAAAATTGGCAGGAAATTTGCTTTTTGGAGGCTCGTCCCGAGTAGGGTCAGGGTGAGTCAGCCCCTCCCGCTCCCTTCCCGGTTCCAAAGAAGCTGCCCAGCTCCGACCCGGGAGCCTCTCGGCTCCAACTTCGCCATTAAAGGCAATTGGGGGGTGGGGGGGGAGAGGAAATAACTAAATAAAGGGAAAAGTCGATTTTTAAGGGCAGCTTTGCCCAGGCAGCTCCTGCCAAACCCCACGTGGGGCTGTGGGGAGATTTTTTTAACTCCTTGCAGCAAAAAGCATCTTTATCAGGAATTTTGGGACAAATTCCCTCTTATTTTCATAAAATAAACTTATTTCAGCCCGACTAGACCCCAAACTCCTGATTTTATCCCTAATAATTCCTCTATATTACAGGAAAGCCAGATTTTTAATAAATTTATAGTATTTGTTTTCTTTTTAGCTGCTTCCTGCTTCCTTCCCAGCTCCAACACGGAAGCCAGGACGCTGAGAGGAGGATCCGGCGGGGGCGGGGGTGACAGGGGCGCCCCCCAAACCCACTGCCTTCAGCTTTACAACTCTATTTTTAACCTCTTTTTTTTTTTTATCCTCCAGCCTGGAAGGACTTTGGGATACAGCACACCTCATGGATCAAGGGAATGAATAATCCCTTTAAAAGCAAAATAATAATATTAAAATATTAATATAAAGATATTAAAAGAGTGGCACAGCAGGGAATTCCAACTTTTTTTCCCTCCAGCATGGAGGATTTTTGGATGCTGCTGCCTCATGAAAAAAAGGGAATCCGTAATTCCTTCTAAATAATACTAAAAAAAAAGTGTCCCAGAAGGGAATTTCAACTTTTTTTACTCCAGTGCAAGAGGATTTGGGCAATTTTGGGATGCTGATTGTTTCATGGATCGAATGAATTAATAATTTCTCTAAAAGCAAATCAGCAATAACATAGAAAAAAAACAAAGGTCCCAGGAGGACGTTCCATTTTTTTTTTTTAACTCCAGCATGGAGGGTTTTGGGATGCTCTCTGTCCTGTGGAGCAAGAAAAATTAATAATTCCTTAACAATCCAAATAACAGTTCAAAAAGAGGGTCCCAGGAGGGAATTTTGGGAAAATCCACATGACAAAGACAGCATTAAAATGATCCACGAGGGTTTCAGGAGCAGCCCAGAGCGGTCCCATCGGGGGATGGAAGAGGGGACGTGGGCAGCTGGTGCAGCCCCTTGCACACGCATTTGCACACTCCCGGGAGAGGGGGCACACGGATAACGCGGCTGCAGCTCTCCCCCAACTCGGGAAAAGCTCACACCCCACCCAAAACCAGGAAAAATCCACTCCAAACCAAAGGAGGGGATTTAAAGCCAGAGAATTTGGGCATCACACCGGCACTGTGGAGCCCGGGTGGGATTTGGCCTGAGGGAGGGAACCAGGGGGGATGGGAAGCACTGGAGTGGCGGAATTTGATTTTTTATTTATTCTGCTTCCCTACTTAAAGGTCATCCAGGGACGGCGACACAATCCTGGCAAGTTTTGCAACTGTGACCAGCACGGGAGACGTTTTTGCATGGAATGAGCTGGAAAAAACACAGGGAATGTGCAACGCGCCCCCCCACAGGCACACATTCTGGGTTAATAATATTAATTATTAAATATAAAGGGGGTTGGTGAGGGGAGTTTGTCCCCCACCTCCCAACGGCAGCTGCTTCCGTGAAAAACTCCCTTTTTTTCCCCATGCAAAACACACTCTGGATGGAAGCGTCACCCATCAGCACTCGGCAAATCACTCCTGCGATTAATTACCTTCACAAAAATTAATCATTTCTAACCCAAATCCATCCAAGGCGGGAGGCTACGGAGCTGGAAAAGCAGCCGGGACGCGGCTCCGGCTCCGCTCGGGAAGCCGGGAGTTAATGCCTCGGATTTCTCGGGTAGGAGACCAAATTTGCCTTTAATTCCTGCCCCCATCGCCGCGCTGCCGGCCGGCACGTTCCCGGCTCCCAGCCCCGACCCCACCGCGCATCCCGGGAAACGGCCGAGCCTGCTCGGAACCAAACCCTGAAACGGAGGAGATCCACGGATAGACAGAGATGGATCCTTACAGTTCAGTAAATTGTGTACTCCGTGCTCCAAAGGGGGAGGGCGGGAGGGAAGTGGGAGTTGTTTCCCGGGGGAAAATACCAAGCGGGATCGTTCCCGTCACATCTTTAATTAGGATAAAATCACGATTTGGGGGGTTAATTACATTTCGCGCCGCCACGCAGCCAATTTCCTAACACATCCCATCCCCTCCGTCCCCGTCCCCCCCCCCCCCCCAAAAAAAAAAAAAAAAAAAGCCAGTCGGATTTATCCCAACCTTTCCCAGATAATATATGGGTGCTTGGGATGAAGCAAATGTCAGTGTCCTACCGGAATTAACCACCAGGATCGTTATGGGCTTTTACCCCCAAAATTAATTCACAAATTAAATAACCCCGTGAATTAATTCCTTTGGGATGGGGAGGGTGCTGGGGGATCCCGGCCGCTCGGCAGCGGCTGGGAGAGCTGAGAAGCTGAGAGCATTTAATAACTCACAGTTTGGGATAAATTAATGGGAATTGGGTCAGGAGCTCCAGGCGGGATGTGCCCGACCGAACCCCAACACTGCGGGGCTCGGGGGATCCCGGCGGGGTCACCCCAACCTCGCACCCCCCAAAAGCCACCCCAGCCCTGTCTGGGCTCCGGGGCCACCTCCCGAAACGGGGTCAAAAGGGACGGTACTGGATCGCTCCATCGCCGTTCCGCATTTCGGGGGAGCGCGGAGCCCAGGAGCGGCTGCCGGGCGCGCTGAGCCGGCACCGGCCGCTCCGCGGCGAGGGCTCCGCTCGGGCTCGGGGCACAAAATAAAGCGAAAAGGGGTTCGGGGCTGGCGGCTGGCGGCGGCAGCCGCGCCTGTGCAGAGGCGGCGGGGCCGCGCGGGGGCGGCCCGGGGTTGTGTAACGCGGCCCGGGGCCGGGGCTCACCTTGCTGCCGGTGTCCATGGCGGGGCCGGGGCCGGGGCCGGGCGCGCGGGCGGGCGGCGGGAGCGGCGCGCGGCGCGGGGCGCGGGCGCGGCGCGCGGAGCGGAGCGGGGCGGAGGCGCGGCCGCCGCCCGGGCATTGGAGCCGCTTAAGAGCGCGGGCGGGGGCGGCGCGAGGCGGCGGCGCCCATTGGGCGGTGTGGGGCAGGGGGCGGGGCCGGGGCGGGGGGCGGGGCCGAGGGGCCGTCAATGGGGGGCGTGGGAGGGGGCGCGCGGGGGGCGGCGGCGCGTGCGGGGCTGCACGTGGGCGGCGGGGGAGGGGAGGGGACGGGGACGGGGACGGGACGGGGACGGGTGTGAGTGTGTGAGTGTGAGAGAGCGTGAGAGCGTCTGTGTGTGCGTGACAGTGTGTCTGTGTGTGTGAGAGTGAGTGTGTGACAGAGACAGGGTGTGAGTGTGTGAGTGTGTGAGAGCGTCTGTGTGTGTGTGAGTGTGTGACAGAGACAGGGTGTGAGTGTGTGAGTGTGAGAGAGCGTCTGTGTGTGTGTGACAGTGTGTCTGTGTGTGTGAGAGAGTGTATCTGTGTGTGTGAGAGTGAGTGTGTGACAGAGACAGGGTGTGAGTGTGTGAGTGTGTGAGAGCGTCTGTGTGTGTGTGAGTGTGTGACAGGGACAGGGTGTGAGTGTGTGAGTGTGTGAGAGCGTCTGTGTGTGTGTGAGTGTGTGACAGGGACAGGGTGTGAGTGTGTGAGAGCGTCTGTGTGTGTGTGAGTGTGTGACAGAGACAGGGTGTGAGTGTGAGAGTGTGTGAGTGTGAGAGAGCGTCTGTGTGTGCGTGACAGTGTGTCTGTGTGTGTGAGAGAGTGTGTCTGTGTGTGTGAGAGTGAGTGTGTGACAGAGACAGGGTGTGAGTGTGAGAGTGTGTGAGAGCGTCTGTGTGTGTGTGAGTGTGTGACAGAGACAGGGTGTGAGTGTGTGAGTGTGAGAGAGCGTCTGTGTGTGCGTGAGTGTGTGACAGAGACAGGGTGTGAGTGTGTGAGTGTGTGAGAGCGTCTGTGTGTGCGTGACAGTGTGTCTGTGTGTGTGAGAGAGTGTATCTGTGTGTGTGAGAGTGAGTGTGTGACAGAGACAGGGTGTGAGTGTGAGAGTGTGTGAGAGCGTCTGTGTGTGCGTGACAGTGTGTCTGTGTGTGTGAGAGAGTGTATCATCTGTGTGTGTGAGAGTGAGTGTGTGACAGAGACAGGGTGTGAGTGTGTGAGCGTGTGAGTGTGAGAGGGTCTGTGTGAGTGTGTGAGTGTGTGAGAGCATCTGTGTGTGTGTGAGTGTGTGACAGAGACAGGGTGTGAGTGTGTGAGTGTGAGAGGGTCTGTGTGAGAGTGTGAGTGAGTGACAGAGTGTGAGAGTGTGAGAGAGCGTGAGAGGGTCTGTGTGTGCGTGACAGTGTGTCTGTGTGTGTGAGAGTGAGTGTGTGACAGAGAGAGTGTGAGTGTGTGAGAGTGTGAGAGTGTCTGTGTGTGTGTGAGAGTTTGTGTCTGTGAGTGAGAGTCTGTGTGAGTGTGAGAGCGTGAGTGTGTCTGTGTGAGAGAGTTCGTGTGTGTGTGTGAGTGTGAGTATGAGAGTGCTTGTGCATGTCTGTGTGTGTGTCCTTGTGTCTGTGTGTCACCATGAGTGACACGTGTGAGTGTGTGTGTGTGTGTGTGTGTGTGTGTGTGTGTGTGTGTGTGTTACTATGGGGGATGAGTGTGTGTGAGTGTGCAGGGGTGTGTCACTGTGTACACCTGTCTGAGGATGTGTGTACACACTCACATGCCCACGAGTGCTCATGGCTGTGCACGTGGCAGGTGTGGGTGGGTGAGTGTCACTGTGCATGTGAGTGTGAGTGCAGGTGTGAGTGCAGGGGTGTATGTGAGTGCAGGTGTGAGTGTGAGTGCAGGTGTGAGTGCAGGTGTGTGTGTGAGTGCAGGTGTGAGTGTGAGTGCAGGTGTGAGTGCAGGGGTGTGAGTGTGGGGGTGAGTGTGAGTGCAGGTGTGAGTGTGAGTGCAGGGGTGAGTGTGAGTGTGAGTGTGAGTGCAGGTGTGAGTGTGAGTGCAGGGGTGTGAGTGTGGGGGTGAGTGTGAGTGCAGGTGTGAGTGTGAGTGCAGGGGTGTGAGTGTGGGGGTGAGTGTGAGTGCAGGTGTGAGTGTGAGTGCAGGGGTGTGAGTGCAGGTGTGAGTGTGAGTGCAGGTGTGTGTGTGAGTACAGGGGTGTGAGTGTGAGTGCAGGTGTGAGTGTGAGTGCAGGGGTGAGTGTGAGTGCAGGTGTGAGTGTGAGTGCAGGGGTGAGTGCAGGTGTGAGTGTGAGTGCAGGGGTGAGTGTGAGTGCAGGTGTGAGTGCAGGGGTGAGTGTGAGTGCAGGTGTGAGTGTGAGTGCAGGGGTGAGTGTGAGTGCAGGGGTGAGTGTGAGTGCAGGGGTGAGTGCAGGGGTGTGAGTGCAGGTGTGAGTGTGAGGTCAGGGGTGAGTGTGAGTACAGGGGTGAGTGTGAGTGCAGGTGTGAGTGCAGGTGTGAGTGTGAGTGCAGGGGTGAGTGTGAGTGTGTGCACAGATCTGTGTGTCCACGTTCATGTGTCTGTGTGTGCACGAGTGTGAGCATGAGTGCCACGTGTGTGCACGCCTTTGTGTGTGTCCATGTCAGTGTGGAAGGGCACGTGCTCCTGTGTGTGTGCGAGTGTGCAAGGGGCTGTGCAGCTCTGTGTGTGCTGCAAGGGTTTGCACACCTGCAGTGTGTGTGTGTGTGCAATGGGTGTGTCTGTGTGCACAGGTGTGTTCAAGGGGTTCAGGGCTGTACAGGTGTGCACACCTACATGTGCTCGCCTTTGCCACCCCCACCTAAAACTCCCCTTTTCCCCCCAAATTTGTATTTTAAAAATCCTTTAAAATCACCAAAATTGTAAAAAGTGGATGGAAAACGCAACTCCCATTGTTGTTCCTGTAGGGAAAAAAAAAAAAAAAAAAAAAAAAGTCATAGGAAAATGTTGGGAGAAGTGACCAAAAAAAAAAAAAAAAAGTCCCCAAAATGAAAAATTGCACCAAAAGCACGCAAATATTGAAACAAACAAACAAACAAACAAACACCACTGCAAAAGCACAAGAAATTATTGTGCAATACCTGCACGACAAAAAGGTAAAAAGAAAGGAGGAATGGCAAAAAAATGGAAAAAGTTAACTAAAAGTTGCACAAAAATTGAAGAAAAAGGGAAAAATTAAAAACAAGGGGAAAAAAAGGCAAGGCAAGGAAAGGAAAAATAAAGCATAGAAATGTACAAAAAAAAAAAAAATTAAAGCCCGGGAAAAAAAGAAAAAAAACCCCACAGAAAAGGAAAACGAGCAAATGTTGTGCACCAAAATATATAACATTTAAAGAATAAGAAAAGGGGAGGAAAATGCAAAGAAAATACACCAGAAGAGCAAATCCCAAAAGCACCAAAAATGCAAAACTGGAAATGGCACTTAAAAAACCCCCAAAAATAAACATAAATTTTCTTTGCTAAAGCTGCCGGCTTTTGCCCCAGATTTGGTCATTCCCGGCAATTCCCGACCTGTGAATCCCACTCACTATCCGCTGGGTCCATCCCAGCCCCGCTCCCCTCGTTTTGCCCGTCCCGAGGGGTCCATCCCCCCCCGGCGCCGCGGGAATGCTGATGGAGGGAAACGGCGGTCGGGGGATAATCCCGGCGGGGCCGAGGGGCCGGAGGGGATTTAGGGGGATCTGCTCCGGGGAAAAGGGTTAAAACAACACGGGGGGAGGGCGGCGGGAGGCCCCAGGCCACCGGGATGGGCTCGGCCGCCCCAAGGATCCGGGTTCTGCTGGGGACTGGGGCCACGAGGGTGGGCTCAGGGGGTCCAGCTGTGCCCGGGACAGGCGGCGGGGTGGGATGAGCCTCGCCATGGGCCTGGAGCTCTGGCAGAGACCCAGGATGGGGTCAGGGAGTCCAGGGAGAGAGGGATGGGGTCAGCATTTCCGAGGGGTCGGGTCCTGCTGAGGACAAGGGATCATAGGGATGGGATCTTCTCCAGAGATCCAGGCTCTGTGGAGAGCAGGGACAAAGGGATGGGCTCAGCTCTCCATCCTCACCCCCTTCCCACCACAGATTTCGGCTTTGACCCCCAGCACGGCCCCCCACGCCCACCCCAGGGACATCTCCCATGAACTCCCATTCCCAGGGGATGAGGAAATCAGGCTCCTGCAATCCCTTCCTCACACCACTCGTGACTGGGCTGTTATCTCACGGCCTCTCCCATCCCGACCCACTGCCACCCTCAGGGGCATCAGGGACACGCAAGTCCTGGTGATGCATCAGATTTGGGGAGGGGATTTGGACACAGCTCCCATTTTTTCAGGCTAAGTCCAGGCTGGAATCACCTTTCCAGAAATGTTTTTTGGGGAAATAAAACTGGCCTCACAGGATGGATAGTGGGAGAGAATTTAGCTTTGCTGGGACTTGATGCCATGAGCCAAAAATCCTGGATTATCCCTTAAAGTACAAGGAAACCAAAGAATTTGTCCCCCAACACTGAACATCCTTGGGATAGAGTTAATCCACTCCAGGGGGAAATGTATTTCAATATTCCCAGTGTCCTCCAACATGTTTAGCCTCAAGAGGCTTTAAAATATTTCCCTAAGTCAAAAAGTTGGGATTTATCCTTTTAAAGTCCAGCCAAAAATCCCCCAAAATGGGATTTCCAGACCTCCACCATCCCAATTCTTCCAAATCTCCAAAAAATGACAGAAAAAATACGCAGGGGTACATAATTCTGGTACAACAACCCCAGCCCCCAACAGCTGGACCAGCTGCCAACATCTGCCCAGCACTACACCCCGGTGATCCAGCCAGCATTCCATGGACTGGGTGTTTTTGCTGGGTTGAGCTGGGGTCAGATCACCTGGAAAGCCTCAGCCCAGGTGATCAAATTGGGGATAAAGTCCATCCGGAAGCAGGATTTGTCGTAAAATTGGGTTGGGCAACATTGACACAACTTCCACAGGGATTTCAGCTTTGCTTAAAATGCCCTGGTTAGGCTTTTCCATTGGGATTTTGAGCTGCTCCTGTAAAAATTCTTGGCTCCTTCTCTGGGGGATGCTCCCAGAGCCTCCTGGTCCAGCTCTAGGGATGCAACAGAGCTCCTGAATACCCTCAATATTTGGACTTGGCAGCTGGAGCTCCTTGGATTTCACTTTTTATCCTTAAACTTGGATTAGCTAAACCCCAGGATTAGTAAAACTGGGATTAAAGTGATTAAACCCCCCAGTTCTTGGGCTACAGTGGAATGGAGAAAAGTTCTATGTCTGAAAAGACAGGAACACTGATCCAAATAAAATCAATTATTATAATTTCATGTATTCCAATTAATAAATAAAAAGTTTTCCAGCCAGGCAGCAACTTGTCCTAAACTGACCTGGTTTTGTTGGCTTTTCACTCAATAAACACAGCAAAGACGGGAAAACAAAGGGAATCTCTGGTTTATCCATGAAAAGGGGAAAATTACTCCCTAGTTCTGGCTCTTCTGAAATTGGGCTTCCTATAAGATCCCTTATTTTGCATTTTAAGGGCACCACAACATGGATGAAAACACGGGGATAAAAGAGGTCGGGGCTAAAAATAACCGGGTGAGTCACAGACAGCACGGGGAGTGTTGTGCCTACGGAGCCAGAGCTGAAACCCATGGGAAGAGGAGAGGGAAAAATCCATTTTCCCTTCATGCATGAGGATTCCCAGTCCTTCTCCAAGGAGAAAGAAAAAGAGGGATATATAGTTTTTTATATATATATTTAATCCCGCTTCTCGTATTCCATAGAACTGCCTTGGATTTCCCAAAGAACCCCTAAAACAGCCAAAACAGCAGGAAAAGGGGATTTTCCCGCCTCGTCCATGATATTATGATTAATTAATTCCAACTTGCCTATGATTTTCCCCCTTGGGGAGCTATTTCTGAAGTCAAAGATTATTAATGACAATAATTAATCTTTAATGATAATAAGCGGATAATGGCCACTCCCATGGCTTCTTTTACAGGGATGTTCCCTTTTTTTTATTTTTGGATTAATTATTTGATTTTATTTTATCCCATTGCCATGATGTGGAGGATGCCACAGGGGAATTTTTTGGGAGAGTTGTTGAATTTTTTGGGGTCCAGTCACTGATTTCCTCCACCTGGGGAGGAAAAGGGTGGAATAGGGAGAAAAAATAAGAGGATTACAAAGAGAAAGGGTGGAATAGGGAGAAAAGCCAGAAGAACAGGGAGAAAAAAGGTGGAATAGCGAGGAAAAAAGAGTGGGACAGGGACAAAAAAAGGTGGAATAGGGAAAAGAGGTAGAACACTAAATTAAAAAAAAAAGGTGAAATGGAAGGAAAATAAGAGTGAAATGAAGAAAATAAGTGGAATAGGGAGAACAAAGTGGAATAGGGAGGGAAAAAAAAGTGGAAAGGGGAGAAAATGGGTGGAACAAAGTGAAAAAAAGGTGTAGAATGGGGAGAAAAATGGGAAGATTAGAGACAAAAAAAAGGTGGAACAGAGTAAAAAAAAAGGTGCGACTCTAAAATGATTGGATCAGAAAGACTAAAGGTGGAATACAGAGAAAAAAGGTGTAGTAAAGAGAAAATGGGTGGAACACGGTGAAAACAGGTTGGAAGAGAAAAAAAATGTGGAACACTTTGGAAAAAAACCAGTGGATTAGCGAGAAAAAGGGCGGAATAAAGCCATTTTTCTCTGTTTCTGCCACTCCCAGCACATTGCCAAGGTCCCAGCCCTGGCCCGCGGTCAGAGCAGTCGGGGCTTTGGGAATCCTGCAAGGCTGGGGAGGGTTTGCCAGAACCCCCAGTACCCCAAATGAGCATCTTCCCTGCTCCGGGTCTCCATCCCGGTGGGAATGCACCACACCCGCTCAGATTTAGGAATTTTCCGGGTCTGGGGGGATTTTACCGCAGCCGATCAGAGAAATCCAGTGTTTGCTCCCAGAGTGATGAATTTCTTCACGGGCAGATTTTGATCTTCCCATCCCATATTCCCTGTCAGGCTTGGAAAAACCCCAAATCCCTATTTTTCACTCAAAATTGCCCCATTTGCCAAATGTAAGGCATCCTGACAACCCCGGAGCTGCCGGTACGGAGGGATCCTCCTTCCACCCCTTGGCATCCCTGGAATGCCTGATCATTCATGAGGAGCCTGGAAAAGGGCTGGAGGCGACTTTGGGGGTGAATTTTAGGGAATTCGGGGTCAGAGGGTGCATAAACATCGGGTTTGAGGGTGGGAAGGCTGTCGGGCTGTGAGCCGGGTGCTGCCGGAGGGTCAGGGTGAGGTGCTCCACGCATCCCACTGCGTGGAGAAGGAGATCCCATATTTTGGGACGCTCCGTTTTCAATTAATTAATTTAATAACGATTTTCCTTTTCCTGCACAAGATGCATTTTACCCCCTGGGCTCACCAAAAGCGTGTGGGTGCAGGTGGCTTTGGCATCCCAAGCTGGAGAACACTAGGAAGGGAAAGAAAAGCCCCCAAAGTCCTGATTTCTTCCATTAAAAATCCCTGGGGCTCCAGACAAGACGGGCTTTGCCTCCCGATCCCTTGCTGGACTGGGAAGTGCCCAGTTCGAGCGCCGGGAATGGGTCGGAGCAGGCTCCATGGGCAATTCCCGCCCCGCAGGAAGGAGGATTAATCCCCATTACCTAATTAACTGCCTGAATAATAATGAGTCAGGTATTTGTGTGTCATCAGCCCTTGGCTGCAGGGACATGTCGGAGACAGCGAACGCGGCTCAGCAAATCCAGGAGCTAAAAATTCCTCCGATCCTCCTTTTCCCTGGTAGGGAGCAGCTCTGCAGGGTGGGGCTGGGGGCGCCCAGGACGCTGCAGCTCAACTTTCTGGGATCATCGTCCTTCCAGGATGGGGCAGGTTTATTTGAGGGATACCTTAATTCCAGAAAAACGAAATTTAAAATTTTGGGGATTGTTGTTCTCCCGGGATGACAAAATTTGATTTTGTGGGATATTACTCTCCCAGGATGACTAGATTTGACTTCTGTGGGGCCTCCCATCCTCCCAGAATGATACAGCTTGGTTATTTGGGGAATATTGCCCTCACAATGTGATGCAATTTAAATTTGGGTGGGCAATACGAATTTTTGGGGAGCGTCACTCTCCCAGCACCAAGCAATTTGAATTCTGAGTGGGTCATAACCCTCCCAGGACAACACAGTTTGAAATTTTGGAGGGATAACACCCCACCAGCCTTATTTGATTTAAGGGGGTGATTATCCTCCCAGGATAATGCAATTCCTTTCATGGGGGCACCACCCATCCAGGATAATAGAATTCGAATTTTGGGGGTTATCATCATTACAGGACGATGGGAATTGATTTTGGTGGAGGATGGTGGGGAGAGGGGGTGGCATCAACCTCCCAAGGGGATGAACTTTGATTTTTGCAGGGATATAGCCCAGCCAGGACAATGCAATGGGATTTCTGGGGGAGTTATCACCCTCCCACAATGGTGAAAATTGATTTTGTGGGGCTTAGTGGATTCCCAGGACAATGTAATACACTTGGGGGGGGATCATTATCCTCCCAGGATGATGCAAATGGACTTTTTGAAGGGTACCATCCTCCCAAGATGATGCAGTTGGATATTTTGGGGATCATCACTCTCCCAGGACAACACAATTCAGTTTGGTGGGAGGGGGTTTTATCAGCATTCCAGGATGATGCAACTGGATTTTTTTGGGAATTGCATCCACACAAAATAATGCAACTCTATTTTTGTGAGGTTCTCCCAACATCCCTCCACCTTCCACAGCCTCACCCACCCTCTCCATAACCCCATTCCTCAAACTCATGAATCAGCAGCTCCCAAAACACCCAGGAGGCAAATTACAAACTCCCTTCCAAGTGGGAGAAGAAGAAAAGCCATGCTGACAACTTGCTTCCAAAAATTGCCAAACCTCCCAAAAATGCCTTATAAATAATCTGGAATAAAAGATTGGATCGACATTATTATTGTTATTGGTTTTGGTTTTGTTGTTGCTGTCACTGTTGTTGTCAGCATTGGTGGGAGTGACAACGCAGCTCTTACAACCCTTTCCTTGTGGATTTGGGGATATTCTCCCTCTTTTGGGGGTGTTACTAAGCCATTAGATGAAAGCAATGAAAAATATTCCCAAAAACTCTGACCTGGGTAGATTTTCTGGCGGTGCTGGGTCACCATCCCTCTGCTTCTCCCAATTAAAAGAATTAAGGGAAGGAAATTGGAAATGTGGCCCCTGCTGCCCCTTGTCGGGAGCAATTAAATCCCATGGGTTAATGAGCAGGATTTAATTAGGAAAAGGGAAAGGCTCCACTCATTAGATGGAATTGGAGACAACAGAGTGGGGGGCTCAGACCCCCCAGAAATGGGGGATGATGGGGAGGGTCTGGCCATGGAAAAGGGGGGATCAATGCTGTTTGTCATGAAATTCCCATATTTGGAGGTTTTCCTGTCTGGATTTGGCTAAGGAGGTACCAAGAGATATTTTGTGCCATATCCAGGCATTCTGCAGATTTAAGGATTTTAAGGCTCAGATTTGAGGCTCAAAGGAGTCTGGAATTCACTGATGGCCAAACTGGCTCTGATATCTCTCCAGGTGGATTTTCCTTCCCCATTCCCGGGGATGTAAATGGGATGGGGGCAGGTGAAAGCCCTGAGGATGTGCCAAAGGGTGGCCAGCAGTGCCCGGCTCTATCCCAAATATCCCCCTGCACCCTGACCCCACACTGTCCAACCCCCCGTGCACCTGTGTAAGCATCTCCTGCCCCAGGCCTCCCTTCCCACGCAATCCTGTGCAATCCCACAGAACTCTGTGCAATCCCAGTGGAATCTAATGCAATCCCATGCAGTCCTATGGATTCACCTGATGAAATACTGTGCAATCCCATCAATAATCCCATTCAGTCATCCCAAGGAATCCCATTTAATCACCCCATGGAATCCCATGCAATTCCATGGAATCCCATGCGATCCCATGCAATCACCCTATGGAATTCCATTAAATACCCTGCAACCAATCCATGCAGTTCTCATACAATCACCACAAGGAAACCCATTAAATACCTTGTAACTATCCCATGCAATTATCCCATACAATTCCCATGTAATCGACGCAATCCCATGCAAGATGATGAAACTGCATGCAATCATCCCATGAAGTCCCATGTTATTCCTGTGCAATTCCCATGCAATCCCAAAATCCAGCCCCCACGGGTAGCAGCTCTGCCACATCCTGTGGGAAGGGTGGGATGGAGCCAGGGCAAAGCCCCCAGCACTGCTTTTTAGCACTGAATTCCTTGCATAAGAAGGAGATAGGAAAATGCTGGAAAAGTGCTTCCCAGCACGTCCTGGCATGCTGGGGAACCGGCCCAGCTGCAAACACCTCAGTGGGATTGGGGGATGCCCAGAGCATCCCATAAAGCCTGAAAACATCCCCCATCAGGGTTTCTTGCCTGCTTCAAGCCACAATTTTGGGAGCAAGGGGGCTCAGCAATGCACATTGGAGTGATGAGCAATGACAGCGGGATGGATCCAAATTTTTGGGAATGTCAAAGTGGGGTCACCCGGATCCTGTTGGAGCTTGCCCATTCCCACGCAACCACTTTGATCCCTTCTGCACTTTCTAGTCTCTGAAATTCCTGTGGCTTTTGAATTTCACTCTATATTCCCCAGCCTGGCATTTCGTAAGGATTTTTCCTTCTTTTCCACATTTCCTGGCTCATTGAGGGGGATTTTAGGGCTCCACCCCCATTTCCCACAGACCTCCCAAAAAGGTGGGTCAGCCAAAAAAACTCTCCCTTCCCAAACCCAAGGTCAAATCCCGGCAACAGCCTCACAAAAGTTCTCCAGCCCAGAGCTGTTGGGACCTGCCGTGCTTGGCCACCAGAGCCCCAAAATTTGGGGGATGGGGTCAGGCCAGGACTTGTTGCTGCCTGTTGCAGGAGTCGAGGCTGGCTTAGGAAGCGTTGCTCTGGATCCAAGTGAAGGCTGAGTCCAAGGAAGATCATGAGATGGATAGGCACCATTTCCCAGTGGGAATGGGGGGTGGGGTGTGGGGATAAAGGAGATTGCAGGGTGAAGGACATCCATGGGGTGAAGGATATCTGTGGGATCAAGGACATCTGCAGAGTGAAAGACATCCATGGTGTCAAGGACATCCACGGGGTGAAGAACATCTGTGGAGTGAAGGAAGTTCAGGGAATGGAGAACATCTGCAGAGTAAAGGACCTCCATGGGGTGAAGGACGTGTGGGGAATGAAGGACATTCCATGGAGGAACGAAGGACATTCCATGGGGTGACAATGGGCAGATGTCCCCGAGCACTATTTGAGCAGGGTCTCACCACGGGGTCCTGCAGTGGGGACACCTGGGGACAGGTCACTGTGGGGTGGGGTTCGATTTTGGTGTGAGGTCCTGGCCAAGGCCCAGCAGCGCTTCCAGGCTGTGGAAGTATCAGGAGCAGCAGCAGGAACAGGAGCAGTTCCTTCCTCATTCCAAGCCCTTGCACAAGGGTGGGGAGGGCGTGTGCCAGCTTGACACAGGTGATGGGCACTGTCTTGCCTGGTAGCTGCCTCCTCTGTGCCTCCTCATCCTCTCTTTGCCCGTTTTTTGGCACGCTCCAGGGCTGGATGAGAGAAAAAATCCCCCCGTGCTGGGGAGCAGCATCGTGTCCAAGCCCTTTTCCCAGGGTCACCCTCCCAGCTCCTGTAACCCCCAATGTCCCTGCATCCCACCTGCTCGCTCAGGAGCCAGACTAAGGGAATTTGCTCCCAAAAAACCTCTCCAGTACTGCCAGTGGCCAAGACACGGGTCCCAGTGCCTGGTGTGGGGGCTGGGAGCTCATCCAGCTCAAGGCCCTTTTTTGGATGGACGTATTTTGGAGTTTCCTTTCTACAAGCCTGGGACAAATAAAGGAAAACGGGAATGCTGGGGGCTCCAGTGGGAGTTGGTCATGGGGGCTGGCATTGCACAGTCTGCCTGCCCCACAGCCCCTGGCACGGGGGCCCTTTCACACTCCCTTTGCACACTCCCTGCTCACACTCACCCCTTTATACACTCACTCTTCACACACTTGTTTCCTGCTCACCTCACTCTGCACTTGCTCCCTTTGCACACTCATCCCCATTCCTCACCTCTTCCCCCTTGCACGCTTGTTCCCTTGTTCCCCCATCCCCACTCCCTCCCTTTGCACACCTGCTCCCCATGCACACTGCCCGTACACGCTCCCCTTCCACGCTTGTTCCTTTTGGAAGTTTGCTCCCCTAGAGCTCTGATTCCCTTTCCACACTTGCCCCTTTGCACACTTACCCCTTTGCACACTTGCCCCTTTGCACGCTTGTTTCCGTATGTTTGTTCCCCCATGTCCTTGCACACTCGGTCCCTTTTCCCACTCACTCTCCCTCTGTGCTCACTCCCCTTGCACACTTGTTCCCCTTCCACTCTCACTCCATTTGCTTGTGAGCTCCCCTTGCACACCTAGGCCTTCTGCAGCTCGGTGCCCTTCTAGGATTGTTCTCCTTGCACGCTCACTCCCCTCCACACTTGTTCTTTGTGCACACTCACTTCCTTTGCTCATCTGTTTCCTTCATACCTGTTCTCCCCTTGCACATTCCTCATTCCCTTGCACACTCCCTCCCTTCCATACTCCTCATTCTCTCCCACAGCCCCCATTCCCTTCTGCACTCCCATTCCCTTGCACACTCCCTGCCTTGCACACTCCCTGCCTTGCACACTCCCTTTCCCTTGCACACTCCCATTCCATTGCACACTCCCATTCCTTGCACACTCCCTGCCTTGCACACCTGCCATTCACAAAGAGCCATGAGGCCAAAAAACCCCGGGGAAAGGTCTATTCCCTTTGTCCCCAGAACTCCCAACCCCTGGCAAAGGTGGGATCAGGGGTGCAGGGCTGCCCCCCTGCCCTGCAGTCCCAGCTTTGGGGTCCCCCTGACACAGACTGAGCCCCTTTCCCACGCGCTGGCCCCCCCAGGGTTATTTTTGCAGCCCCCCGCAGTGGGAGCTTTTCTCTCTCTTCCCTTCCCCTGCCCAAGGTTTCCTCCCAGCTTCCTGGCCCGCCTGTTTATTCCCAAATCCCAGATTTCTTTGTTTGCCCGGCAGTAATTTTCCATTGAGGCTCCAAATCTGTGAATTCCCGCATTGCCCACCTGAAAAATTCACGTCCCTGTGAATAAAACCGTCACATTTCTGGGGTTTGCAGGCTCAAACCCTCATTTATTCTTTTCTCCGCCTCCTGAAAATTCGTTTCCCCAGAAGGTGGGAAAATAAATTCAGAAGAAAGAACGAAAAACATAAAGTTATAATAAATACACTTCTGCATGGAGGATCTTGTCCAAACAATCAAAATTTCCAAAAATTTGAGGGAATTTGTCATTTTGCATGCATCAAAAATTGATTGCCATCAGGATCTGGGACACAGGGAAGAGTGGAAGGGTTTTATTCGTGTGTTGTGGATATAAGGACTTGGAGGGTTTTCCCTCCCAGGAATGGGGGGAGAGGAATTGTGAGGACGCTGGTTTGGGATGACCATGGGGCTGGTACCCGGGTGGAAGGAGGGGCTGGGATGCTCAGACACATGAATATTTTAAATATAAGTAAAATATTTATTATAGATTAATATATAGGAGGATTTGGGGAGGTTTGGCATCAAGAACTGCAAAATTAAATGTATCTATCAGGAGGTTAATTGGGATTTTTCACAAGAAAGCCACAATAACCTACATGTATGGAGGTTTTGGGGTCTTTTTTGCACTAAAAAGCTGGAAAAATATAAAAATATATTTTAAAATGCATATAAGGTGGGTTGAGGTCGTTTTTCCACTAGGAAGTTGTAAGATTAGATAAAACATATTTTGAGGGTATTTTTGCATTAGAAAGCCATGAAAGTTTATATTAAAAAATATATAAGGGAGATATGAGGGTCATTTTTCCACTAGAAAACTAAAATTAAATACAAATATAGAGGGGGTTTGTGGTGGGGTTTGCAGAAGAAGGCCAAAAAATTATACCTAAATTTAAATATATTAAGGGTTTGGGGTCTTTTTTGTGTTAGGAAGACACAAAAATGTATTAAAAACAATTATATATGTGGGGTTGGGGGCCTTTTTCACTAGAAAGCTGCAAATGTATATCTATATTTAATATATGAGATAAAAAATAACATTAATATGCCATATGAATACAATATTAATCAAATCATAATGTGAATATAATATTAATTCACTGGGATATGTTGTACAATTAATATATGGCAATGTAGTATAGTGTGATAAAATAGTATAATGTGGGATAATAAAGAAAATACAGGTAGAAAACGTAAGACATAATAAATATATAATAAGATATAATATGGAATGATAGAATCAAATCAAATCATTGTCAATATTTCAATATTAATATAATATTGCTTAAAGATGAATAAAATGATCAGAATTAATAACATATGCACAAACAAAAATAAATAATAAAATCCATATTTTAATTTTTCAAATCCCATGGAAAAACCTCTTCATCCTGCAGTCTCTTTTCCCAAGGAAAAGCGGAACAGAGCTCCCATCTGGATCTAGGATGAGCCCGTGACTGGGACAGCACCAGCCTTGAGCCCTCAGCTCCCACTGGAGGAGGTGATTTTTGGAGTGGATTTTCCATAATTTTTTCAAAATTTCCCCTTTAAATCCCTGTGATAGGGAGAAACTCTGATTTTTTTTTTTTTTTTTTTTTTTTTTTTTTTTTTTTTTTTTGTGCATGTTTTCCTCACTTTTTCCGAATTTTTACCCTTTAAATTCCACCGATGGGAGGAAATGTGACTTTTTGGGGTGGATTTTCCATGCCTTAGGAAGCCTGATCCATGGATTGATCAGCCTGGAGAGAGGCTGGGCCCACGCAAGCTTGTCACTCATGGAAGCAGCCGTGAGCCCTCAAATCCCACTGGAATGCTCCCTAGGATTGGGATTTTTTGGAAAAGTTTTCCACATATTTTTCACAATTTCCCCCTTAAATAGGAGGGGAAAGCTGTGAGTTTTGAGGTGAAGATTGTCCAAATTTTTTTCCAAAATTTCCCCTCGGTTCCCGCTGAGGAGAGATATTGTTTGGACGTTTTGGAGTGGATTTCCCATTATTTTCTCCAAAATTTCCCCTTAGGCACCACCAAGAAGGGGAATTGTGACTTTTGGGGACAGACTTCCAAACTTTTACCCAAATTTTCCTCTTAAGCTCCGCCAAGAGGGGCAACTGTGATTTCTGGGGGAGCATTTTCCATCGTCTGAGAAAAGCCAATCCATGGATGAAGGTTTTTTGGGAAGGTGTCTCCAGCATCCCGCCGGCTGTGGGTACCACAGGTGATCTGGGCAGGGATGCAGGAGCTGCAGCATCCTCTCAAATCTCCAAATCCACATTTTTTTCCTAAGGAAAAGCCTTTTCTAACAGGTTTAATCCATGATGGAAATTTTTCCCAGGTATTTTTGGGCTCTGATTCCCCGCCAAGGCAGATTTTGGGGGCTTGGTGCCTGCGTGCGTTGTTTTCCTCTTCCCGGAACAGACGGAGAACAAACTAAAAAAATAATAAAATAAAAAGTGATCAAATCAAGCCCGGCTGGGGCCATTCTCGGGGCAGGAAAATTCCAGAAAGGTGGGGGGAAAAAAAGTGTTTATTTAATTTAGGAAACGCCATTGAGGGCGGGATGTCGCTTTGTGGGGGGAACAAAGAGCCGGGAACCCCTGCGGGGAGGAGGAGGAGGAGGAGGAGGAGGAGGAGGAGGAGGAGGAGGAGGAGGAGGAGGAGGAGGAGGAAGAAGAGGAGGAGGAGGTGTGAGTGCTCCTGATGTCTCCATCAGCGCCGAGTCCTTCCCTCCCCGGAATTCCCTTCCCAGCAAAGGGAAGCATTGAGGGGGGACGAGGAAATAATAAATCTAATTCATGGAATTCTTGTGTTGGATTCTGTTTCACGTCCTTGGGTTTTAATGTGCTCGGAGTTGGAATTGTTTTTATTTCAGTTTTTAATTCGTTTCTTTTCTTTTTTTTTTTTTAATTAAAATATTATTTTAATAAAATATTATTTTTATTTTTTAATTTATAAATTTATTATTTTCAGGTTTATTGTTTTCAGGGTTTTTTAGCTTTATATTGCCTTAATTTTAGTCTTTTACTTTTAACAATTTTTAATATTATTTCAGTTTTTTCTTAGTTTGCTAATATTCGTTTATTTATCATTCATTTCCTCTTTTTCCTAGATTTTTATTAATTCATTTTTTTCTATTAGCTTTTTATTAATTTTTATATTATTTTATTTTGTGTAATGCATGTTTATGTTCTTTTGGGTTTACTTCATATATTATATTTTTTATATTTCTATTCTTCTATTTTACATTATTTTATTCCTGTATCTTCTCATTTTTATATTTTTCACATTTTTATATTCTTTTAATTTCCATTCTCTTCCCTTTTTATCCAATTTACTACTTTATTTGTCCATTTTTATTTGTAATTTATTTATTATCACTTTACTAAGCATTATTTTAGGGTTGTATTATTTTATTACTTCTTTTTAAATATTTTATATTATTTTTCCTTTTTCCTTTAGTTTCTTTGTGCATTCACGTCATTTTATCCTTCTTTTCCTGGATTTATTTTCCCATTATTTTACTTTTCTATTCCTTATCTCCTTATTCCCATTTTTACCCCCCTGCATTTATTCCTTTTTCCTTGGATTTTTTTTCCCATCATTTTAATTTCCCTTCATTTTCTTTTACACTATTTGCTTCCATATCATTTTCCTCCTCCAGTCCTTCATTTTCAGATTGTTTACTATGCTTTCCCCTTCTTTCTGCCACTAAAGCACTTTTAAATTTTGCCTTTGCCCAAACGTTTTTTCAGGACATCCAGCTTGAAAGGGGCATTTTCCATCTGCCACTTGCAGTCCTGGGAATGTTACCTTTTTGAGTTTATTAACAATAAACAATAAACAGTAAATAACATATAATATATAATATATAATATATAATATATAATATATAATATATAATATATAATATATAATATATAATATATAATATATAATATATAATATATAATATATAATATATAATATATAATATATAATATATAATATATAATATATAATATATAATATATAATACATTATCTATTATAAATTATCTATTATCTATTATATACTATATAATATATTATCTATTATCTATTATCTATTATCTATTATCTATTATATATTATACATTATACATTATACATTTAATAATAATAATAATAATAATAAGGGGGGGGAAATCCAGTTAAAAGCTCATTTAAACCAGTAAAAGAAAAAGTTCCCAAATAATTACAAGGGCCTTCAATTGTAGCAGTTATTGCTGTTGTTATTTCTGTTGTTATTTCTGTTGTTGTTGTTGTTATTTCTGTTGTTGTTGTTTGTTGCTGTTGTTGCTGTTGTTGTTATTTCTGCTGCAGTGAGTGGGTCCCGGGGTGATGGGGCGTGGAGCACAAAGGGTTTGGGGGCAGGAGAAGGGCAGGGTTATTTCAAGCTGGGTTTATCTTTGGGCAGCTGAAAACCCCTGGGGGCTGCAGGGGGGGGCTCTGTGGTGACCCCCCAGGGGAGGAGGTGCCAAGTGTAAAGTGTAAGATTTTACAGTGCCCACTCTGTAAAAAACAGATTTACTGGGGGGCACAGTGCTGTACAAACCGGTTTGTGGGCTGGGACAGCGAGGTTCTGGAAGACTCCCTTGGTGCTGAAGACACAAATCTCGTGTGGGACCCTGAGATGGACGATGGGGTCTCCTGGGGGAGAAATTGACTGGTTGGGGCACCCCACGCTGCCCAGATGAGTCTTTTGGGGGATCCCAAGCCTCCAAAATAGGATTATTGGGGATCTCAGAGCTGCAGACCGGGTATTTTGGGGAACCACACGATGCCAAAAACATCGGGTTTTGTGGGAGACCCCAAGAGTGCACAACTGGGTCCCTGAAGAGATGGAGAAATAGATCAAATGCTGCAAAATTAACCCTTTTGGGGGTATCCCAACACTGCAAAAAAGTGTCTTTTGGGGGACCCCAAGAATGGAATTCTTGGGGGACCCTCTGCTGCAAAAATGGATTTTTTAGGGAAGATCCCAATGCTGTAAAATTAAATTTTGTTGGGGACCTTGTGCTGGAAAAAATAGGGTCATTTGGGGAATTCCAGGAGTGCAAAAAAGGGTCTTTTGGGGGACCCCGTAGTCCAAACCCAATCCTTTTGGCAGGGATCTCCCACTGTATAAATGGGCCCTCTGAGGGACTCAGGAGTGCAAAATTGGTGTTTTGGGGGACCCTGATCCTACAGGGGAACCCCAACGGGGGATTCTGAGCTGCAAAAATCTGGGGGAAATCCCAATGCTTCAAAATTATTTTCCAGTGGGACTCCAGGCCCAAAAATGGGTTCACTGGGGGACCCTGCCCTACAGTCCCTCCGACTGCAATTTCAATTTCAGGTGTTTAACTCCGGGGGGAGAACCCTGAATTCCAGTTTTGGGGATCACGCAGAATTTGGGACGTAACCAGCCCTGACAAAGCCTTTTCTGCCCCAAACAGGGATTTTTGCTGCTTTTTCCACAGGTTTCTGCTGAGGCTGGAGCATGGGGCTGAAGGAATTAGAGGATTATCCATGGATAAGGGAGCTGAGCCCCCGGGGGTTGCTGCCAGCTCCATCATTTCCCAAAACTCAGCTTTGGGAAGGGTTCAAGGGCAATCCCCACCTGCAGCAGGGTGGGAATTTCATCCAGGATCTGGGGCCCTTGGAGCCTGACATGCGAATTTGGAGGGCACTTTCTTCAATCTGGGGGGCATTGGTGGAAATTTGGGACAGCTTCTGGAGACCAGGACCCCACTGGTGCAAGCACTGAGTCCCAGCTGGGGCATCTGGGGTGTCTTTCCTTGAATTTGGGGGGCGGGGGGAGGGATTTCTGCAAACCTGTGACCCCTTTTTGGGAAGCTGGGATGCCTTTTAGGGAATCTGGCATCCTTTTTAGGGAACCTTTGGAAATTTTCTTAAGTTTGGGGCCCTTTTAGTGAATCAGGGCTCCTTTTTTTAGAACCTGGGACCATTTTTAGGGAATCTCATACCCCTTTTAGGGAACCTGAGATGCCTTTTTTGCACCCTGGAACCCCATTTTTGGAACATGGATCTTTTCTCACATTTGGGGAGGAGGATTATGAATCAGGACTCATTTTGTTAAACTTAGGGTTACTTTTCTTAAACCTGGGACCCCTCTTTGGGAACCCTGGAGCCTTTTTAGGGGACCTGGAGTGTCCTTTAGCAACCCTGGAACCTCATTGCCCAAATCAAACCCACTTCTTTCAACAATAGTGGCCCTTTTTGTGAACTTGGAGCACTTTTTTTTTTAACCCTGAGGAGGGTTTTTTTGTCAATCAGGGCTCCTTTTCTGAAACTTGGGGACTTTTCTTAAACCTGGGACCCCTTTTTGCAAACCTTGGACCCATTTTTGGGAAGCTGGGGATGGTTCTCAAATTTGGGGTATGGGGTTTTTTTTGGAAATCAGGGCTCCTCTCCTTAAACCTGGGGGGATTATTCTTATGCCTGAGATTCCTTTTTGTAAACCTGGGACCCCATTTTTGGAACCTGAGGTGCCTTTTCTTGAATCTGGGGTGACATTTTACAAACCTGAGACCTGTTTTTGCAAAGGACCCCATTGTGCAAACTTGGGGTGCCCTTTCCCAAACATGGAGCCTCCTGCATCCAAACATGAAGAGAGGTCCCTGCTCATGAAAGAAAGGGGGTTTGGGGGCATCTTAACAGATAAAACAGAGATAAAATTGTGTTTAATGCTTTGCTTAAACTCAAAAGGCTCATTATTCTTCTCATTATTTCTTTCTACAAGCTCCAATTTACCTTGGAAAATTAAACTTTGGATGGATTTTTAGCATTCACTCCTATTCCTGGAGATTCTTTCTGATTTCCAGGCAGGAACAAACACTTATTTCCCCTCAAACCCCTTAAAACCAAGCTTAAAAGCTGCAGGAGGCTGATTGAGGGCAGTATTAGGGACCGAGATTCCCATAAACCTGGCCATGGGATTTGGGGGCACGTGCCCCAGCAGGAAATATTTTCGGGCATCTATAGTTTAATTTCACTCTTTAATTAATAATGGAGCTATTCTTTGTTAGGAGCTGGCCAGGGGATTACACTGGAGGCAGCTGAGCTTGAGGCTGGATTCTCCAAGTTAGCTCCTTTGCTGGGAAAAGGAGTTGTAAATTTATATATTTATATTTTATAGAAAAATATATATAACACACCCTCTCTTGTTCTCTCTGTACATCTATATAAACCCCACAAATATTAATATGTAAAATTTAATGTACACATTATATATTATATATATTTCTACAATTTTATTCATATAGAAATTAACACATAAAAGCAAAACAATTTTATATTTTTATAGAGAGAGTTTATATGCATAATTTGCAATCTCTGGGATAGCTCAGCCTGGGGGATTTAAACCTCCCCTCCCCAGGACTACAAAAATCATAAATACACCTGAATCCCCTTTTTTTCTTCATTTGAAATGTCAAGGTGAACCCTGTCTGTTGAGTATCTTCCCCCTCCACATATTCCTGATGCTGGGATGTTAATCCCTGCTGAATTGCCTCACAGAAAACTCTGCTGGGGAGGGTTTAGGAGGAAAAGCCCCTCAGTGAACACGTTTGCCAAGGATCTTCATGCCAAGCCAGGCTGGGAGGAGGGTGCTGGGTGTCTCTCCGACCCGTACAGAGGTTGGACGGGGCATAGGATGGAAGTGGGGGATTATTTATATTAAATTTCTCCTGCTGGTGCAAAGGGCTGGAAAATCCAATGCGACAGCTCCTCCAACATCTTGGCCTCTTTCCGACCTGTTGAGCTGAAATAATTCCCCGGGTTTTAGTTGGAGGTTACCCCAGTTATAAAATGCAAAGAGGAGAAGGAGGCTGAAAAGGGGGGAATTCGGGGATCTCCAGGGCTTGTGCTGCCCTGTGTTATGGAAATAACACGCTCCCCTGTGTCTAGGAGCATGGAATCGAGGTAAATTTGGAATTTACCAGAATAGAATTCCAGTCTGGTTTGTGTTGGGAGTGACCTTAAAGCCATCCTTGTTCCACTCCCTGCCCTGGGCAGGGACACCTTCCAGTATCCCAAGTTACTCCAGCTTGGCCTTGGGCACTTCCAGGAATGGGACACTTCCAGGCAGGATTGGCTCTGTCCAGTTGGGAACACCCTCCTCTTCCTCATCACATCCCAGCCCAGCTCCCAACATGTGTTGGCTTGGGAATGTTGGTGACCCTGCATCCATCCTTCTGTTCCACTTGCCCTGGGAGGGTCCCTACTGGCCACAAGGTCCCAAGAAGGTGACACTAACCCAAGGCCCGAATGTCTTAACTGGCCACATTGTTAACATCTCATTCCTTGAGGAGATCTGGCACCTTCCCTGGTGTGGGGCTGTGGCTCCCCCTGGTCAGAGGAGGCAGTCTGGCTGTTATCCCAATTTCTCCTCTCTCATCCCTCTCCCCAGGCCAGCATGGTCCATCTAACCCTCAACCCATCCACCCATTACTCACCTCTTCAGCTGGAGAGAGAAGGAGCTCCAGGATGACTCAAAAGGAAGCAAAAACACTTTCAAAGGGTGGGAAAAGGAAGAAGCCAAGGGGTATGTAAATAATCACGGGCCAGGAAAGAAAAGAGGGAGGATGTGACCCCATGGGATCCGTGGTGAGAACAGGATCTCACCTGGGATCACATGTCCAACCTGGGCAGCTCTTGCTGGGAACTGGAGGTGAAGGTCTTGGTGGGGGCAGGGGATGAAGGTCCTGCAAGAGAAGCAGCGAGGCTGGGCTGGAGAACCATGGCCATGAAAAGGAGGAGCTGGAGCAAATGCTGAAGATAAGGCCAAGCTGGAGATGTCCATTCCTTTGGAACTTTGCACGTTCTGGGCTCTTGCTTGCACCCAATGTGAGGGTGGTGGGGAGGCTCTGTGGCCCATGTGGGTTTAGTATAAGCCAGGAAGCAAAGCTGCAGGAGAAACTCAGGCAGGACTAGGTCAGCTCCAGGCAAAGTGAGGGAGAAGAGTCGATGCCAGAGGAACCAAGGCAGCTCTTGTTCCCCACATCCACTGACGAAGCAACAAGGAGGGTTTGAACTCGTGGAAGATTTTGTGTCAGTGATCTCAAAGTCCTCAAAACCATCTGGCTGAAGCTGCCCCTGTCCCAGCTTCACCCCATGTCAGAGGAGACATGGGAAGAACATCAGAGCATCATTCATGAACCTCTCAGATGGGAGACCCTAAGCTTTGTGTTTATTTGGGTCAGCTGCCTGTGGCTAAAGTAATGGGAGGTGACATCACACATTTTTACCCCAAAATCACCAGATGGGCCCCAAAAGCAATGTGGAATGAGACTGGAGGCAGCTCTGGGATTTGGTCACCCATTCCAAGACTCAATATTTGGTCAGAAGAGATCCATTTCCAGCCAATTTTGTCCTCAGGTTTCCAGCACCAGCCTGAACAGCCCACAGAGGGCAGCTCACATCCCAACCCCCGTTACTGCCAGAATCCAGATCCCCTCCCTGCCAGTCCAGGTGATGCAGAGCCTGGCTCACTCCCACATGAAATAACCCTGAGCTCACTCTGTCTGCTCTTCCTTGCCAGCATTCCCAAGATCCAAGTGCATCACTTCCAGTGGGTGCTGGCACCATCCAAGGGGTTAACTGAAGACAAATCCTTGGTATCAGGCAACTCTGTCATGTTTGTAACACATTCATCGGGGCCAAACTTGGTGTGCAAAGATTTTGGAGGGGATCTTGTCCAAATAATGGATGGATGAATGTGGGGATGGGGCTCTCAGCATATTCCAAAAGCAGGATGGCCAAGCAAATTCCTGGGATGCTTCAAATGGTCCCAATTCATTGCTCATCAGCAGCAGCACTTCATTCCCACTCAAGAAAATGGAATTTTTGCAAATGTTGGTGGTTTATTGAGGAAAATGCCTCCTTGGGAGATTTCCAGGAGCTTGGTAAGGGCCTTGCAAGCGTCTCCAACAGCACCAAAGCATCATGACATGTCCCAAGCCACGGTGAGGAGTGTGGAGAAGGCATTGGATCACTGCTCGCTGCTGGTGTGGAGGGATAAACACCCTGTATCCACAGGAAAAGCCCACAGGTCCATTTGCTTCCCAAAAAATGCTGATCCACCAAGGACTTTGGGGCTCTACAGCTTTATGTCCTCATCACAACACAAGTAAAGGACTGTATTGCTGTCAGAGAGTGGGGTTTCCCTGCATTTTCTCCTCCTTGGGTTGATTTGGAGGACATTCCTGGCTGGAAGGAAGCAACTCAGATGAGTTCCCCAGGATTTACCAGTAATAATGTCTTTCCTCCTGCTAGGAGAACTCAAAATACCAGAAGCAGGCTTTCCAGGAGGTTTCTCCAAGGGTGCAAACCCACGCCAGAGATTCCCACACACCCACGGATTACTGGACTGGTTGTGGGGTTGGGTGAATCATCAAAGTGGGTGAAAATCCTCTGACCCAACTCTTCTTCTTTTATTTAGGATCACAGGGATGAAACCATGAAGTTGGGATGGGCTGGAATCTTCTCAGACCAGTTGTGCAATGTCTTTTTCAACCCCATCCCAAAGCGATCCCTCCTCTGGGTTTTTATCTTGGCATCTTGCTCTAAGATTTGGGATTGCAAAGAGGTATCCAGCAGAAGGCATTTCCATCCCTGATCCGTTGCAATTTGGGCCTTGATGTAGTTTTTTCAGGGGATGATGCTGAACATCATCCCCAGTGCAAAATGGGAACAAAAAACACCCTCAGGTCTTGCTGTAGAGTAGCCCCAGTGAGAGAAAAAAACCCAAGAAATATGGAATATTTGCAGTTCTCCAAGTCAATTTTGTTTAACTGGTGTGGGATTGATCATCCTACAAGATCTAGGGTGGGTTTGTGTTGACATTTTCGTGGAATAAAGGTTGGGAGTGAGATGATCAGGTGCAGGTGTAGATTTCCTCTCTCTGTGTTACAGATCCATGATGGAGGCTGAAAGAAGCATCAAATTCACCCAAAATGCTAAAGATGCAAATAATTCCCTCAATTTATGTGCATATTTAGTTATTACTTTAATTTCTGTCCCATTCCAACAGCAATGGGCTCATTGTAAACCCATTGTGAGGCTGTTTCTAGTCTGTCACAAACCTGTTGTAAGTCCCTTCCTAACCCATTGCAAGCCCACTGTAAATCCATTGCAAACCCATTGTAGGCCCTTGCAAGCTCATTGCAAGCCCACAGCCCGTTGTAACCTCGTTGCAAGACGGTTGCAAGCTTATTGTACGCCTACTACAAGCCCCTTGCAATCCTGTTGCAAGCCTCTGGTAAATGCATTACAAGCCCATAGTAAACCCATCGTAGGCCCTTGCAAGCTCGTTCCCAGCCCGCTTGAAGCCTGTTGCAAGCTTGTTGTAAGCTCCCTGCAGTGGCAGCAGCAGGGGAAAGAGGAAGCCTGGAAGTCTAGGATCAAAGGAACCCTGCTGCTCCCAACCTCCCCGGCTGATTTCCCAGCTGGGGCTCCCCTCCTCTCTGGTTCCACTCACACAGAGCCCCGGGGCTCCGTCAGTGCCGCGCGTCAGCGCCGCAGCCCCACGCAGACAGAGCCCCTTGGATCCTCCCTGCCGGGGCCGCAGGGATTTTCCACCCTCCCAGGGCTCCAGTGGAATATTTGATCTCCCACCAGGGTAGCTGCTGCTGCTTCTTAAATCATGGAGAGGGGCGCCCAGGGGGGGATAGGAGGATAAATCCTTTCCCAGGGCGGACTGAATCCAGAGGCAGCCTTGGGGGAGCAGGGGAAGCGCAGCCAGGAGGCTCCCCAGGATGAGGGACAAATATCAGGACCAGGGTTCAGATTCCTGGGATGTGCCCATGTGGAAAGAAGGCATTGCAAACCCGTTGCAAGCTAACTGCAAACTCTTTGTAAGTCCATTGCAAGTCCATTGCATGCCAGTCACAGGCCTACTGCAAACCCTTGCAAGCCCATTGCAAGCTCATTGCAAGGCTGTTGCAAGCCCATTGTAAACCCCCTGCAAATCCCTTTCAAGTCCACTGTGAACCTACTGCAAACCTCTTGCAAAACCTGGAGGTCCATTGCAAGGTCGGTAACCTTGAAAGTCCATTTCAAACCTTTTGTAAACCCACTGCAAACCCATTGCAAGCCCCTTGCAAACCTGTTGCAAATCCCTTGCAACCCCCTTGCAGCCCTTTACAAACATTGTAAACTCCTTTTAAGCCCATCCTGGACCCATTGCAAACCTTCTGCAAGCTCTTTGCTGTTTCATTGGGGACATTTGAAGCCCAAACCATTTGCAAACCCATTGCAAAGCCATTGCAAACCTGTCTCAGTCCCCTTTCAACCCCCTTGTGTAGATCCATTGCAAACCCGTTGCAAGCCTGTTGTAGGTGCATTGCAAGTTCATAGTAAGCCGAGCTCTCATTTCTCTTTTCTGGTCTCCCATTTGCAAGAAGCCCCCCAAGCCCCCACCCCCCGATCTGAATCTCCCGTTAAATTTTCTTTAATGGTTGTTTTCCCGCTGGAAAATCGGGAGACGGGGGAAGGGAACAGATCGCACCGCTCCCGCCCGCCGGCCCCCGCCGCCGCGCCGGGGCATCACCCCGGGGCTCCCAGCCCCGCCGGCTCAGCAGAAGCCGCCGCCGGGCTGCTCGGGCCCCTTGGCTTCGTTAGGGCTCATTAACGAAGAGCCCGTCTCGCTTTTCCAAGCTGTCAGGGCCCATTACCATCCCGGGCCCCCCGGCCCCGTCCCGCGGGCTGGGAACGGGACGGCAGCGGGAGGATCAAAAGCCACGGGTGTCCCGCTCCAGCGGGGCAGAATAATTTAATAGAGAAGCTGATAATTTATTTTTACAAGGGTTTTTTTCTTGCTCTTACGAGTTGTTGTTTTTTTTTTATTTTCTTTGCAATTACCAGTCTCGATTCAGCCCGTAAATCTCCCTGCCAGCCCTGTCCGCTCCCATTCCACCTCCGCCACCAGGAAAACTGGTTTTTTTTTTTTTTTAATTAAGCTCCAAAGTTTTTTTGGCAAATTCCACTTTTCTCTTTCCAGGGAAATTAGGATTTACTGGAAAGGCCGGGATGGGCAAGAGGGAGGTGGCGGAATGCCGGCGTGTTACCACTGCTCTCTGCTGGACCAGCGGCACTTCCCGCGACCGGAGCCAGAGACTTCCAGGCTGGAGCAGGGCAGGAGGAGGAGGAGGAGGAGGAGGAGGAGGAGGAGGAGGAGGAGGAGGAGGAGGAGGAGGAGGAGGAGGAGGAGGAGGAGGAGAAAACAACGCAGAACGAAGGATGGTGCTGGGGCAAGCACCAGCCCAAGCATCCCCAGCCAGGGAAAAGCAGGTGGTGGGAGAGATCCATGGCCCTGGGGACAGCAGTGCAGTGTCCAGAGATGTCACCCTCTCCTTGGCATTGCCACCCTCTGCACAGAGCTGTCACCCTTTCCCCGACTGCTGCCCCCTCCCTGGCGCTGCCACTCCTTCCTCCCCATCATTTCCACCCTGTCCCCAGCACTCCCACACTCTCCTCAGTGCTGGCACCCTCTCCTTGGCATTGTCACCCTCTGCTCAACATTCCCACTCCCTCCCCAGCATTCCCATCCTCTCTCCAGCATTCCCACCCTCCCTGCAGTGCTGCCACCCTCTCCCCAGCATCATCATCACCCTCTTCTCAGCACTCCCACCCTCTTCCTGGCATTGCCACCCCCTCCCCTGCATTCCCACCTCTCCCTGGTTCCCTGGGTGTTCCCAGGCTCAGACTCCCCTGGGGAAGGTTTATTTGCACGTAGGAAGTCCAGAGGGCTGGACTGGGTGCACTGGGAGCAGCTTCACAGGGTGAGAGGGTCCAGCTCAACCCAGAGCTGGGATTTCTGTGCGAGTCTGGCTCCAAGTGAAAATCCTTCCAGAGAAAATCCCTCAAATGCAAATCCCTTGTGTCTGTGAACTCCGAGGCCTCTCTGAGGCCTCCATGGGGCCTCAAGGGGTGTTCTGCAGTGCAGCACCCAGGGAGCAACAGGATCTGCAAGGATATTAAATACTCCAATTAAATACACCAATATTTAATGGCTCAGCCCTAAATACCCAGTGCAGTGCCTCAGTTTTTAATACCCTAGCGCTACGTACCCCAAAGCTAAACATCCCCATGACACAAAGCTAAATACCCCAAAGTTTAATGTCCTGAAACCAAGTACCCCAGAGCTAAACACCCCAATGGTTTAATGACCCAACACTAAACACCCCACAGCCAACCCCCCCCCGTTTAATGACCCAGAGCTAAGCACCAGATGTTTAATACCCCAGAGCCAAATTCCCCAGTGCTCAATGCCCCAGTGCCAAATGCCCCAACCTTGAACATCCCAGAGCTAAACACCCTGATATTTAATGCCCCGGCCCTAAATACTCTAAGCTAAACATCCTGATATTTAACATCCCAGAGTTAAACACTAAAGGTTTAACGTCCCAGAGCTAAGCTCCCCAGTGTGTAATGCTCCAGTGTCAAATGCTCCAATCCTAAATAACCCAGATCTAAACATCCCCACGTTTAATGCCCTGGTACCAAATGCACCAGAGCCAAATTCATTAATCTTTCAAGCACTGATCTCAGTGCCCCGGCCTCAACGCTCCAACAATTAATGTCCCAAAGTTACTTGCCCCGTGTTTAGCACCCCAGTGCTCAACGCCCTGATGTTAAATACCCCAGAGCTGAATTCCCTTTTATGCATCAATCTAAATGCCCCAGTGCTAAATGAGCTGGTGCTAATTACACTAATTCTTAATGGCTTAGTGCTAAATGCTCCCATATTTCGTGTGCTGATGTTTAATGTCCCAGAGCTAAACACACTCATGTTTAATGTCCCAGAGCCAAATGCCCCGGTGCAACATTCACCAGTATTTAAACACAGAGGATAAATACCCCAGGATTAAACACACCAGCGTGAATGACCATGCTTTTATGCTGCAACACCAAACGCCTGGGGCTGAATTCCCCCATTTTAATGCCCCAGAGCTCAATGGCCTATTGCTAATGCCCCAGCCCTAAAAGCCCCAGAGCTGAATGCTCCAATGCTTTAATATTCCAGTACTAGAAGCCCCAACACCAAGGGCCCCAGAGCTAAATTGATGATTTATGTGTTGATCAAAATGCCCCAGTGCTCAGTGTCCCAACCCTAAATGCCCCAGAGCTCTTTATCCCGATGTTTAATGCCTCAGTGCCAAAGGCACCAACACCAGAAGTCCCTTCCCTAAATGCCCCAATGTTTTATGGACTGATGCTGAACTTCCCCGCCCTAAACACCCCAATAAACACCCCAATGTTTAATGCCCCAACCCCAAACAGCCACAGCTATACATCCTGATATTTGATGCCTCAGCTCTAAACACCGCAGATCTAAATATCCCACTCTCTGTTGCCCGGTGCTCCCTGGTGCTTTCTGCACAGATGCTGAGCGTCCCGATGTGAGAAGGTCCCAGTGCAGGACACCCCAGAGCTGAACACCCCGCTGGGAAACACCAATTCTGAACTCTCCTTCGCTAAACGCCCCCGCCCGAAATGCTGCAGGCACTAAATCCCCATCAGCACTGAACTCCCAGAGCTCGGTGAGGCGCGTTTAATGCCCCGGGGCTCAGTGCCCTCTTGGTGAATGTCCCGACCCTTAGCGCCCTTTTCCTAAAGGTCACGTTGGCAAATTCCCAAGGCACTAAACTCCCCAAACACTAAATACCCCAGTGCTAAACACCCCGGAGCTAAATGCCCCGGAGCTTAATGCCCTGGTGCTAAATTCCCCAAGCACTAAACACCTCCGTGCCCTGATGTTTAATGCGCCAATCCTAAATATCCCAGAGCCAAATGCCCCAATGCTAAATTCCCAAGGCACGAAATTCCCTGGGTGTTTAATGTCCCAATAGTAAATATTCCAGAGTTCAATGCCCCAGAGCTCAATGCCCCAGATGCCAAATTCCCCAGGGACTAAATGCCCCAGAGTTCAATGCACTGGTGTTTAATGCACCGACCCTAAATATCCCGGAGCCAAATGCCCCGATGCCAAATTCCCCAGGCAAGGAATTCCTCACGCACCAAATTCTCCAGGCACTAAATTCCCCGGAGCTAAATGCCTTGGCGTTTAATGTATCAACACTAAATACCCTGGAGCCAAAAGCCTCGGTGCCAAATTCCCCAGGCACTAAACTCCCTGAACGCTAAATACCCAACGCTAAATTCCTCAGGCACTAAATATTCCAGGAACTAAATTCCCCAGACACTAAATATTCTAGGTACTAATTCCCCGGAGCTCAATGCCCCAGCAGCATTCCGCTCATCCTGCTCTAAACACACCAGTAAAATATTTCCCATCACAAGGGAAAGCAGCGGCTCCATGCCGGGATGTCTCCCCCACCCCAGAGTTTAATTCATTTTCAAACGGACTGTGGGCGGGCAGGGGAGGGTGTTACCCAAGGATGGTGAAAGCTCTGCGAGGTGCTGGATTCCCCGGGTTTATTTGGCACCCAGCAGGATTCCAGCTGGGAAGCGGGCTGGATTTCTGTAGGGATGCCATAGGATAATCGTGAGCTAGTCATTTTTAATGCTGGTAAATCAAGGATTTTAACTGCAGGGAAGTGAATGGATCCACCGAAACAGCCAGCGCTGGTGGGGTTGGAGTGGTTGGGGATGGACAGGACGGATGGTGGGGCCAGAGCTGACACCAAGTGGATGGAAATTGTAATTCCTGCTCTGGGAGCAGAAAACGGAAGATTTGGGGGGAAAACGAGGCATAATTGGAAAAAAACCAAACAAACAAAAACAAAAACCCAACACCAAACAAACAACATCAAAAACAAAACAAACAAACAAACATACAAAAACATAAGAAACAGCCACACACCTCCCCTCAAAAAAAATACTCAAAGACCAGAAAAAAATTGTGCAAAAAAGGCCAATTTGGAGCATCCAGAAAAATGGGGGGTGGGATGCGGGGTGGGATGAGCAGACCACATCAGCACGAGATTTCCTGGGGAAAAGCACCCAAATCCGTGGCAAATAAATGGAATAAACCCCCAAAGGCAGCTCAGAGTGTTTATGTGACCTTGGTCACAGCTTTTCTGACGGCTCCTGGCTCGGAGCGGGGGCGCTGGGGATGGGGAGGGGGCTCTGGGGGCGCGGGGGGGTGCTCGGCAGTGACCCGGGGTGGGGGGCACGGGCGGGGGTCCCGCGGGGTCCTGGGGGACGCTGAGCCCCGGACTCTGCAGGGAAGGGACACGGTGACCCTGGGGAGTGGCACCCGGGGGTGAGTCCAGTGCAGCCTCCAGCAGAGGATCCGGAGCCCAGAGCTCAGGAAAAGTCAGAATTTCGTCCCTTTGTACCCCTTTGTACGCCTTTTCTCAGAAAGGGCATTTTTTTCCTTTAAAAAGGCCTTTTCTTTCTTCCAAAAACAGCCTTTTTTCCTCAAAAAAAGGTCCTTCTTTCCAAAAAAAAAGCACATTTCCCCTCTCCCTGAAAGCACCTTTTTCCTCAAAGCAGCAGTTTTATTCCAAAAAGCCCTATTGCTGTAAGGAACACACTTTTTTTTCCCACAAGTTTTTTTCCCCAAAAAAATTACTTCTTACCCCAAAGCTTCTTTTTTCTCAAAAAATATTTTCTTTTTTCACAAAAAACCCAAAAGCACTTCCCCATTTTTTTCCCACTAAAGCCTTTCATGACTTTATTTTTCTCACCAAACACACATTTTTGTCTCCAAAAAGACCTTTTTTTTCCCAGTAAGTTGTGTTTTTTTTAAAAAAACCAAACAAATTACTTTATTTAATTTTTTTTTTCAAAAAAGCACGTTTTTACTCAAGAAGGGGTTTTTTCTTCTCAAGAAAAGTGTCTTTCCAAAAAACCCTCCTTATTTCCCACCCCCCCTTTTTTCCAAATCCATATTTTCTTGTAGAATGTAGAGAATTTCTTTGTAGAGCTCTAAAGTCCATTTTCTTCCTTTTCTTTTTCCTGTAAAAAAATCGGCTATTTTATTTTTTTAAAGCACTTGTTTTTTCCAGGAAGCCTGTTTTGTCCAAGGAAAAAAAGCCCTTGTTTCCCCCAAAGCTTTTCTTAACAGGGCTCACATAAAAAAAAAAGAAAAAAAAAAAAAAAAGCGCCCTTTTTTTTCCTCTCAAAAAGGTGCCTTTTTCTTAAAAAAAAAAAAAAAAAAAAAAAAAAAAAAAAAAAAAAAAAAAGCAAAAAAGCAGCACCTTCTCTTTCTCCCAACCCCCCTTCTTCCCCTCAAAGACTTTTTTTTTTTTAAAAAAAAAGGGACCTTATTCCAGGGAGAAATCCTCTTTTTTTTTTTTTTTTTTTTTTCTGCAAAACCCTTCTTCCCAAGGAAAAAAAAAAAAAAAAAAAAAAAAAAAAAGCGCCTTTTTTCTAAAAAACAGCAGCTGTCTTTTTACAAAAAAAACCCTTATTTTTAATTTTTATTTTTTTTAAAAAGCCATTTTGGCTAAACCCCCTGGGATTGGTGCGGTGCGGTGCCGGGCAGGCCGGATATGATGGGGCTCCGCCGCGGCTCCGCTCACATCAGAAAATATCCGGCCCCATTGTTCGGGGCAGCCGCGCCGCCTCCGCGCTTTGTTCCCCCGGGACCCCTTCGGATCCACATCAATATTTGGAGAGCTCCGACGCGCGGGAAGGAGGACGAGGAATTTTTTATTTTAATTTTTTTTTTTCTCTCCTCCCCCACCTTTATTTTTTGGGGCCAAATATGACTTTCTGTACCTTCGGAGGGAAATTTCCGGCTGGAAACCCAACCCTGCGCCTGGTGGGAGTGTGAATGGCCGCCCCGCTGGGTGCGAACAATATGGATTTGGGATGAAAAGCTTGTCCTGCCCGGCTCCCCGGAGCGATCCGGAATTGCATCCTCGCGGCGGGACGAGCGCGGAGCAGCCTCTGGGACCGGGGGGTTCCACGGAGAGCCGGATCCGGGATGGGAGCGGGTGCGGGACTGGGGGGTCCATCCCATCCCATCCCATCCCATCCCAAAATATCTGGGATCCAGGGATGAGGGGCGGGACACGGACCGGAGAACGCATCCACAAATGAGAGGAATAGGAATGTGAAATGGGGATCCATCCCGGACCGAATGAAGCCTCAGCTCCGGGATGAGGGATGCCGCCGCTCCCAGCCTCTGTCCCAGGGCTGACGCTGTCACCGGACGTGGCTTTTTTGGGTTGGAAAGGGCAGGATTTGGGCCATGCCTTGGTCTGAGGTGGTTGTGGGGAGGGGTAGTGGGGTGGGATCTGGGAATCTGGGATCCTACGAGGTCCTGGGGCAGAAAAGGGAAAAAAGAAAAAGAAAAAAGAAAAAAGAAAAAAAAGAAAAAAGAAAAAAAAAAAAAGAAAAAAAAGAAAAAAAAAGAGAATAAGAAAAAAAAGAAAAAGAAAAAAAAAGAAGAAAAAGGAAAAAGGAAAAAGGAAAAAGGAAAAAGGAAAAAGAAAAAGAAAAAGAAAAAGAAAAAGAAAAAGAAAAAGAAAAAGAAAAAGAAAAAGAAAAAGAAAAAGAAAAAGAAAAAGAAAAAGAAAAAGAAAAAGAAAAAGAAAAAGAAAAAGAAAAAGAAAAAGAAGGGGGGCAAAGAGAAAAGGGGGGAGGAATGGGAAAAAGACTGAAAATAGTGGGGGAATAAGGGAAAAGGGAGGAAAGCGGGGGATAGAAGGAGGGGGAAAGGGGAGAAAAGAGTTGAAGGAGACAGGAAAAGAGGGGGAAAGAAGGGAAAATGGGGGAAATGGGGAAAGCTGGGGAAGACGGGAAAACTGGAAATAAAACATGGGAAAGGGGGGAAAGGGAGGAAAATGGGGAGGAAGAGGGGGAAAACAGGGGAAAAGTGGAGGAAAATGAAAAAGGGGGAAAGGGGATAAAGGGGGGAAAGAGGAGTAAAGCGGGAAAAGAGGAAAAGTACGAAAAGAGGAAAAGGGGGTGGAAGGGGGAAAAAAACAGGGAAAACAGAGGAAAAGGGGAAAAGGGGATGATAGGAAGGACGAACAGGAGAAAACAGGAAAAACGGGGGAAGCGGGAAAAAGAGATGAAGAGGGGGACAGCAGGGAGAAGCAGGAGAAACGGGGGAGAGAGAGAAAAAGCAGAGAGAAAAATAGAGGGGGGGAAAGGGGGAAAAGGAGAAAAGGGGGGGAAGGAGGGAAATCTGGAGGGAGACCCGGGGAGAGCAGGGGGAACAGGGGGAGCAGGGGGAACAGGGGGAACGGGGGGAACAGGGGGAACAGGGGGAGCAGGGGGAGCAGGGGGAACAGGGGGAACGGGGGGAGCAGGGGGAACAGGGGGAGCAGGGGGAACAGGGGGAACGGGGGGAACAGGGGGAACGGGGGGAGCAGGGGGAACAGGGGGAGCAGGGGGAACAGGGGGAACGGGGGGAACAGGGGGAACGGGGGGAGCAGGGGGAACAGGGGGAACGGGGGGAGCAGGGGGAACAGGGGGAACGGGGGGAACAGGGGGAACAGGGGGAGCAGGGGGAACAGGGGGAACAGGGGGAACGGGGGGAGCAGGGGGAACAGGGGGAACGGGGGGAACAGGGAGAGCAGGGGGAGCAGGGGGAACGGGGGGAGCAGGGGGAACAGGGGGAACGGGGGGAACGGGGGGAACAGGGAGAGCAGGGGGAGCAGGGGGAGCAGGGGGAGCAGGGGGAACAGGGGGAACGGGGGGAGCAGGGGGAACGGGGGGAACAGGGGGAACAGGGGGAGCAGGGGGAGCAGGGGGAACAGGGGGAACGGGGGGAACAGGGAGAGCAGGGGGAGCAGGGGGAGCAGGGGGAGCAGGGGGAGCAGGGGGAGCAGGGGGAACGGGGGGAGCAGGGGGAACGGGGGGAACAGGGAGAGCAGGGGGAGCAGGGGAGCAGGGGGAGCAGGGGGAGCAGGGGGAACGGGGGGAGCAGGGGGAACAGGGGGAACGGGGGGAACAGGGGGAACAGGGGGAACGGGGGGAGCAGGGGGAACAGGGGGAACGGGGGGAACAGGGAGAGCAGGGGGAGCAGGGGGAGCAGGGGGAGCAGGGGGAACGGGGGGAACAGGGGGAACAGGGGGAGCAGGGGGAACAGGGGGAACGGGGGGAACGGGGGGAACGGGGGGAACAGGGGGAGCAGTGGGAACAGGGGGAACAGGGGGAACAGGGGGAACGGGGGGAACAGGGGGAAGGGGGGGAACGGGGGGAACAGGGGGAACGGGGGGAACGGGGGGAACAGGGATACAGCGGGAAAGCGGGATCGGCGCGCGCTCCTGCTCCAGCCCCCCGCGGGGCGGTGGCGCCCCCTGGCGGCGGCGGCCGCGTACTCCCCGGGGGCGGCGGGACGCGTCCCCAGAGCCCCCAGAGCCCCCAGTGCCACCCCAGAGCCCCCAGAGCTCCCAGAGCCCCCAGAGCCATCAGAGCCTCCAGAACCACCAGAGCCCCCAGTGCCACCCCAGAGCCTCCAGTGCCATCCCAGAGCCCCCAGAGCCCCCAGTGCCACCCCATAGTCCCCGGCCCCCCACAGCCGCCCCCACCCCCATGCCCATAGCTCCTCAGTATCCCCAGGACGCCCAGAACCCCCACAGTGTCCCAGAGCCCCCAGTGCCACCCCTGTGCCCCCATAGCACCCAGTGTCCCTACAGGCCCCGGTGCTCCCATAGCTCCCCATACTCCTCAGTGCCCCCATAGATCCCCAACGGCCCCACAGTCCCTCCAGAATGCTCCACTGATACCCCCCCACACACACAGAGCTCCCAGGTGCTCCCGCAGGCTGCCCCCATAGCCCCCAGCACCTTCACAGACCCACAGTGCACCCACAGCCCCTCACTGCCCCCCTGATCTCTCCCAGTGCTCCCAGTCGGCTTCCCTGGCCTTCCACACACAGCCATGACATAGCTGTGCCCCCAGTGCCCCCTATGGCCCCCCAGTTTCTCTCCTTAGCTCGTACAGCCCCCCAGTCTGCCCCAGTGCACCCCATAGTGCACCCCATAGCCCCCACGGTGCCCCCACAGCTCTCCAATAGGCCTTAGAGCCACCCCTGACTGCTCGGTGTCCCCCCATATCCCCCGCTCCCCCCCCCGCCCCGTCTCCCCAGGATCCCGCAGAGCCCCCCCAGTGCCCCCAGTGCAGGGAGCAGACCCTGTCCTTGCACAGCCGGGTGGGCTGGGGGCACCCCAGGTGTCCTCAGGGAGGACGGACCCCCGAGTCGGAAGGGCTTTGGTGGCCACGAGTGACCCACGGGTGAGCCACAAGCCCCACCGTGATCCCCGAGAGCGCCGGCACCGGTGCCATCCTCACCCGCCGCTGCATCCCAGCGGCCCCGGCCCTGAGCCTGCCCGGAGCGATACAGGAAACACCGGGGCCCGGTGCCATCACCGCTGTACCGCAGCACCCGGCCGGAGTGACACAGGAAACACCGGGGCCCGGTGCCATCACCGCGTACCGCAGCACCCGGCCGGAGTGACACAGGAAACACCGGGGCCCGGTGCCATCACCGCTGTACCGCAGCACCCGGCCGCGACCGCGCTGAACACCCTCGCGGTGACCCCGGGTGACCGCAGGAAACACCGGGGCCCGGTGTCACCATCCCCCGCCGAGCCATCCGGCCGGTACATGCCCTCAGCATCCCCGGGGGACCCCCGGAGGCGCCAGGGGTCGGTGCCATCATCCCTGCGGTGCAGCATCCCGCCGGTGCCGGTCCTGGGCCACTCCCGAGGTGACTCCAAGAGATCCCCGACAGCAGCAGGGACCCACGGAACCGTCCCCCGGCTGCGGCATCCCGCCCATACCGGCCCCCAGCATTTCTGGGGTGACTCCTGCAAACACCGGGGACCAGTGCCACCATCCCCACGCTGTGGCATCCCGTCAGTACCGACCCTCAGCAGCCCCGGGGGTGCCCCGGCATAGCACCAGGGGCAGGTATCAGCACGCCCGTATCGCTGCCTCCCCCCGGTATCGACGCTCAGTATCCCCAGGGTGATCCCGGGTGACCCCCGGCGGCGGCAGGGACCGGTGCCACCATCCCCAGGCTGAAGCATCCCGCCCTGGGCGGCCCCGGGGTGGCTCCGAGCGACCCCATGCAGCAGCGGCGACCGGTGACACCAACTTCAGGCTGCCCGAAGCGGTCCTCAGCATCCTCGGGGTGATCCTGGGTGCCCCCCGGTAACGGCAGGGACGGGTGCCACCATCCCCAGGCTGCAGCATTCCGCCGGGCCTGACTCTGGGCAGCCCCGGGATGCCTCCTGGAATCACCGGGGCCGGATCTCCGCCGCCCCCCGCCTCCCTCCCACGCCGGTCCCGGCCGCCTCCCCTCGGGCGCATCCGCGCCCCCCCCCCGTTGCTATGGCGACCCCGCTCACCGCCCCCCCCCGGAGTTGCCATGGCGAGCGCGAGCGGCGGGCGCGCGGCGCGGTGGGCGGGGCGCGCGGGGCGGGCGGGGTGGCGATTGGCCAGGCCACCCCACGTGACGCGCGCAGGAATGCAAATGAGCGATGGCCTCGCGCCGCCGCCGCGCCGCCGCCTGAGGGAGGGAGGAGGGAGCGGGCCCGGCCCGGCCCCGCCGGGACCCCCGCACCCCCCGCTCCGGGACCCCCCGGCGCCCCCCGGGCCATGGCACAGCCCGCCCGCCGCCGCCGCCTCGCCCGGCCCGGCCCGCAGGTATCGCGCGTGCCGCCGCTACCGGGCCCCGGCGGCTTTGTCTGGGCCGGGGGGGGGCTGAGGGGAGGGGGGGGGCGCGCATGCGCACCCGCCGTGCCTCAGTTTCCCCACGCGGGGCCGTGGCCCCTGCCGCTCCCTGCCCCCCGTGGGGCCCCCACTTCCCACTCCCACCCTTTCCACACCCCCGTGTCTCCCCCTTTCCTTTCTCCTGCGCCCCCTCCTCTGGTTCTAGATTCCATTATTATTATTATTATTATTATTATTATTATTATTATTACCCACCGCCCACCATCATATTCCAGTGCTCCCATGTTATCTCTGACACCCTATCCTATATCTGACCCCTGTCTTCCATTGCACTCTTTGCCATCATAGCCTACTCCCCATCTTCCACCCCCTTTTCGGATTTTGCACTGTTACTTTTATTCCCACCCCCCACCGTCATGTTCCAGTCCCTACTATTTTGTCTGACTCCCCGTTTATTACATCCGACCCCCTCTTTTCTATCCCACTCCTGCTGGTGTTTTCCACCCCTCACCAGCATCTTGCATCTCCCCCTTTTTTTTTGCACCCACTTATCATTCTGTATATTATATCCTGCTGCTCCCTGTCCTGTTCCCTTTATTATTATTGCTCACCCCCAATCAATTCCAGTGCCTGCTGTTACCTCTAACCCCCTGTATTGTATCTGACCCCCCAGTGTTATACCTGACCTTCCTCACTTCTATCCAACCCCTTCATTAGTGTTTTCCCTCTTTCCCATTATCTTCCACCCCCTCCCCTGATTTTGCACCTTCTTATTATTATTTCCACCCCATCATTTTCCAATCCCTGCTCTTTTATCTGACCCCCTCTCTTCTATCCCACCTTCCCACCATATCCCACCCTTCACCAGCATCTTGCAACCCCCCTTATTCTGAACCCCCGTATCATTCCCCCCATACTGCTCCATACTGCTGCTTTCTCTCCCATCTTCCCTCTCTATATCCCATATTGCCTCCACAACCTGTAGGTATCCCCATTCCAAGATTTCCCTACCTCCTCATCATTCTGCCACCCCACCCCATTTGGGGCTCAGCTCCCTGGCTCTTCCTGTGCTGGCTGTGGGATGTTGGGATGTCCCCCCACTCCAGTGGGTCCCAGCAGTACTCAGAACCTTCCCTTTTTATTATTTTGGTTGGTCATGGTTTGGGGGGGGGGGCTTGGAGCAGGTTTCTTCACCTCTGGGTCAAAAGTGAGGTATCCCTATCTGACACCCCAAATTCCCTGGTGGAGTTTGGTGTGGGTGAGGACAGGGGGCTTGGACCCACAGTGGGTGGGAGCTGCTGGGGCAGTGCCCACGCCTGGGGGATTGACTCCAGATGGGCCTGGTGTGATCTCTCTGTCTCAGTCACTGCAGTGACCCCATGTCAACTCCAGTCCACCAGAGGGGAAAAGACATTTCCATGGCTGTTTGGTGGGAAAGGTGCTGCCTAAAACCTCCACAACTGATGGTGGACACATGCCATGGATGCAGACCAGAGGGTGGGAAGTGTCACAGGTCACGTGCACTGACCCCCATAAACACATGGATGTCCCACCCTGTGCTTTGCGACAGTGGCATCTCAGGGGACAAAACTCCATGGGCTGCATGAGGCCAGGACATCACTGCTGCCGTGTCCCTCATGTGCCGAGCTGGGGTGGCCTGATGGGGCTGTGCTGTGGCACGGCCACCAAGGCCACCCTCAGTGGCTGCTGTCCATAGTCTGCAGTGTCCCACACTGTTGCCCCCGGTCCTGCTGTGGTGGCACTGCAGGGGCTCAGATGGGTGACACAGGTGGCAGTGACTGGGTGGCTGTTGGTGACCATGGAGCCTGATGGTCACCACAGTGGTGCCACCCACACCCCCCCCGTCTCTGGCCCCCACAGCACTGTCCCCATTCTCCTGCTGTCCTTCTGTCATGCTTTCCATCCCCTTCCTGCCATCCATATCTGCCCTTCCACTCATCCATTCTTCCTTGCATCCCTGCATCCCTCTCCTATGTCCATCCAGCCTTGCTTCCATCCCTTGCTCCCTTTTGTGTCTTTTCTCTGTCCATTCTTCCTCCCACCTGTCTGGTCTGTTCTTTCCTCCATCCCTTGGTCCCTCACTTTCCTGCTTTTTTTCAGCACTTCCTTCTATCCTTGGATCCTTTCCTCATTCTGTCCATCTTTCTATCCATCCATCATTCCTTCCTTCCGTTCTTAGAGCCATCATTCTTTCTGTGTGTCATATCCTCTTGTCCATCCTTCCTTCCATCCTTGATCACTCCTTCCATCTTTCATGTCCTTCTTGTCTATTCTTCCTTCCTTACTTCTGTTGTCCTGATGTCCACCCTTCTTTCCCTCTCTCGTCCCATCCATTTGCCTTTCTGCCTATCCATCCTTCCATTTGTCTCTCCCTTTCCATCTGTCCTTCTGTCCATCCCTTTTCTTCTCCTGTTTGTCATTCTCTATGTCCTTCCATCTTTCATCCCTTTCCTGCTTCCACCCATCCTTACATCTGCCCTTTCCTAGTTCCACAACTCCCTTGGTTTCTCTTTCCTTCCATCTCTTTCCTACTTCCTTCTGTTCTGCCCATCTGTTCTTTGACCCTGTCCTACCTCCCTCCTCCCCTTCCCTCATTTCCTTCTCTCCCTCTCTTTCCCTCATTTCCTTTTGTTTGTCCATCCCTTCATCCCTCTCTTCCTCCAGTCCATCCTTCTATCTATCCTTACCTCCTCACCTCCATCTCTCTGCCTTCCAGCTCTCCCTCTGCCTATCCTTCCTCCTGTCCTTCCCTTCCCTCTGTTCTGTCCATGCTCCCTTTCCCCATTTCCCCTGGGGCGCTGAGCCCCACCTTGGTGGAGGAGGATGAACCACAGGGTCTCCCATCGTTCTTCCTCTGCCCCACCTTCCTCCTCCTCTGTGATTCCAGCCCCCTGTTCCTCATCTGGACATGAGGTACCAGGGATCCCCCCTCACTCTGGTACTCCCCCGCCCCAGCTCTAGTCTGACCCCCTTCCTGCACCCCGCGCCGGCCCCGCCATGGAGAACGAGCAGCTGCCAGCCGCGGCTCCCGCCAGCAGCGCCGGCGGCACGGCCCCAGCGCCCGCCAGCACCGCGGCCACGCGCCCGCCCGGGCCCCAGATCTCTGTCTACAGCGGCATCCCTGACCGCCAGACTGTGCAGGTATGGGGCTGGGGGGCTCTGCAGGGTTGGGGGGGCACCGGGGGGGTCGTGGTGCAGCCTGGGGCCACATTTCCCCCCCAAAGGTGATCCAGCAGGCGCTGCACCGGCAGCCCAACACGGCGGCGCAGTACCTGCAGCAGATGTACGCGGCGCAGCAGCAGCACCTCATGCTGCAGACGGCCGCGCTCCAGCAGCAGCACCTCACCAGCGCCCAGCTCCAGAGCCTGGCTGCTGTCCAGCAGGTATGGGCACCCCATGGGCACTGGGGGTCCCTCGGGGCTGGCACAGCCCTCACCTTCGGCTTTTCCCCAAGGCAAGCCTGGCAGCGAACCGGCAAAGCAGCTCCTCGGGAGGCAATGGCACCCAGCCGGCCCCAGCACAGCAGCCCACAGTGAGTCCCTCAGCCGCTCAGCACCCATCCCACCCCTGCTCACCTGTGCCAGCACCCCGACCTTCTCCTGATGCCCCGTTCCAGATCAACCTGGCGACGTCGCCGGCAGCGGCACAGCTGCTGAACCGGGCACAGAGTGTGGGGCCAGGAGCATCGGGCATCGCTCAGCAGGCCGTGCTGCTGGGCAACACCGCCTCACCCGCCCTCACCGCCAGCCAGGCACAGATGTACCTGCGGGCACAGATGGTAAGGGTGGGGCTGGGACATGGCATGCCTCAGCATCCTGATGGGGTGCCCAGGACCCACAGGGTGCCCATCATCCTGCTGTGGGGTGACCAGGACCCACAGGGTGCCCGTGGCTGTGCTGTGACGCTGTAGGGGTGCTCATTGCCTGGCATGCCCAGGACCCTTGGGGAATCCATAGAACGCCCAGAGCCTATGGGGTGCCCCCCACCCCCCGGGTCCAAGGACTCCACAGGGTGCCCATCACCCTGCTTGTGAGGTGTATAGACTTCACGAGGTGCCTTCACTCTGCTGAGGGAACCCAGCCCCCATGTAGGGTGCACCCCATCCCACTGGGGATGCCCAGACCCCACAGGGCACCCAGAGCCCCACTGGGGGTGCCCAAGCAGATGCTCTTTGCCTTTGGGGGCGTGTTGGGACCCTATAAGGTGCCCTGCACCCCACTGGGTGTGCCTGTCCCTACTCTACATAGATAGATAGCCATGTGCCACCCTGTGGGGGCACGGAGGAGGGACACACAGGGTGTGCCACCCCTGACACATGGTGAGCCGTGCACCCACTCTTCCCGTCCCCAGCTCATCTTCACGCCCACGGGCCCTGTCAGCGCTGTCCGGCCCGAGAGCCCCGCGCCAGCCCCTCCACCAGCCCCGCCACCTGTCCCACCATCCACCACCCCTCAGGTGAGTCTCCCCACCCCTGCCAGCCCCCCAGAGCCTGCCCTGGCACCCCTGACCCGCTGCCGTTGCAGGTGCACAGCCTGGCCCTGCGCCCTGCCGGCCCCCACCTCCCTGCCCTGGCCATGAAGCCTCCCGGGGGTGCCCCTCCCCGGGCTGGCCCCCCCCGGGGGCCCCCGCCCGACCCCCCCGCCGAGCACCTCAAAAAGGCCGAGGGGCACGAGGGCCGAACTCATGCCCTGGCCCGCGCCACCGCCCCCGCTGCCACCCACCCGCTCATCACCCCAGGTAAGGGGCTGCTCTGGGGCGGGGGACACCCCTGGGTGCTGGGGGAGTCACAGGCTATTCACTCTGAGACCTAGCGATGGCCCACACTGCTGTGTCCTGTACATTGTCACCTGCCTGCATTTGGGACCTTGTGGGTCCATCCCCTCGCTGGCAGGGGCCCTGCCGAGGAGGGTCTCAGCACCCATAGGATCCCAGGGTCCTGTTGGGCGCAGGGGGCTGGTGCAGTGAGGGTGTGAGCCAGGGAACTCCATGGAGTGCTGGAGCCTGGGGTGCTGCACTGGCATGGCTCCCAAAATTGGGGACCCCCCACCCCCAGGACAGCCTGAGTGCAGCTTCCCACATCAGCAACAGGAGCAAAGTCCAAGGGCACCAGAGGGAACAAATACAGAGTGAGCAGCAGCCTCCTGGGGGTGGGTCTCCTGGGGCTGAGGTGCTGGTGATGAGGGGGGATCTCTGTCCCCATTGCTGTCCTCGCAGCCTATGCCCCGCTGCAGCCCCCCCAGTTCCTGCAGCAGCCGCCGAAGCCGATGCAGCCGCAGCCACAAGCGCAGCAGCAGCAGCAGCAGCAGCAGCAGCAGCAGCAGTTCGTCATCCAGCAGCAGCAGCAGCAGCAGCAGCTGGGCCCCCGTGGGCAGCCCCCCTCGGGCCCCCCCACCGCGCTCCAGCCCCTGCCCCCTGCCAGCCCGGGCCCAGCCCCCCAGCCCAAAACAGGGGTCCCCCAGGGAGCAGGGGGCGAGGGTGGCCCCCCCAACGGGCACCCTGGCTGCCACGCTGCCCCCCGCAAGTTCCAGCACGCCTCGGCTGTCATCCTGCAGCTGCAGCCCGCCGGCCCCACGGTGAGGGGCCCCCAGATCTCCCCCAAATCCTCATGATGAGGGGCCCCCAAACAGCCCCCAAAGCCTTCCCAAGTGTCCCACTAAACTCGCCCCAAACCCTCATGGTGAGGGACCCCCAAACCTTCCCCCAAATTCTTACAAACTCTCACAGTGAGAGACCCCCACACTTCCCCCAAACCCTCATGGTGAGGGACCCCCAAACCACCCACCAAACCCCTATGGTGAGGGGCCTCCAAACCTCCCTGCAGACCTCCCACCAACTCCCCCCACACTCTCAGTGAGGGGCCCCCAAGCCCCTCGGTGAGGGGAGCTCAGGGGAGGGAAGGAGGAATGGCGGCACTGGAGTGGGAATGGGGGGTGTTGGGGAGTCAGAGGTGTGCACGTGCACACGGGTGTGCAAGTGCACAGTCCCTGCACACGTGTGTGTGAGTGTTTCTGAAATGTGCATGGGGGCCCAGTTGTCACATCAGTCTGCAGATGTACAGGTGTGCATGCTCAGACCACACTGCATGTGTGTACGCTCCCTGCACACCTCTGTGCACAGGTTCACCCCCCATGGCACTCACATGTCTGTGTGCACCTGGCCCTGTGACACGGGGAGCATGTGGCTGAGCCATGTCTGTGTGCACGCCTTTGACCCTTGTATGGCTGACCCGTGCATGTGTGTGCTGGACCCATACACACCTGCGTGCACAGCTTTTCCAGGTGCATGCACATGCATGTGTGCACAAGTGCATGCGTGTCTGCTCCCTGCATGTGTGTGCAGGTCTAAGCACGTGCATGTGTCACAGCCACCTGAGTGTCAGGTCCATGCACACGAGTGCAGACGTGCTTGCCTGACCCGTGTGTGTCAGGCCTGTGCCTGTGTGTGACACTCGTGCCAGAGCCCTGCACGTGTGTGTTTGTGAGGGTGTGTACAAGCTCCATGCACATCTGTGCAAATGTGTGTGCAAGGCCAGGTGTGTCAGGACACAGGCCCGACTGTGACACAGGTGTGTGCGCGTGCATGCCCGTGTGAGCCACGCGCGGCTCTGCACACTCCAGCCGTGTAGGTGCATGCCCCTGTGCCACCTGCACACGCAGCTGCCCTGACCCCGCCGGTGCAGCTGCACCCCTGACCCTGCCCCGCGCGTGTCCCCGCTACCACAGCCCTCCCTCGGGGTGCCCGAGGGCGCCTGCCGGGACCCGCTGCCCGTGCCGAGGAGCGCCGAGAGCCCGCCTGCCGCCCCGCCGCAGCCCCCCGCCCTCTCGCCGCCCGCCGCCCCCGCGGGCCCCGACACCCCTGAGGGCGAGCGGCCCCTCACGCACGGTAAGCCCCCCGCCCCACTCCGGCAGGCACCCCCTCACGGGCTGATGCACCCCCAGCCCCCGCAGCAGCCCTCACCCCGTGAGGTCGGGGGTGCGCGGGGCCGGGCCGTGCTGCGGGCCGTTCCCTTAGCCCACCCGTGTCCGCGGCGAGGCCGACGGTTGTCACGGGGGCGCGGGCCGGGCGCGGGGCGCGGTGCCCGCCGCCGGTGGGAGGGGCGCGGGGCCTCAGGAGCGGCCATGGCGCTCGGGCCGGGGAGGCGTGGCCACGTCCGGAGGCTCCGCCCCAGCCGCGTGAGGGCGTGCAGCAGGGTTGGGGCGTGGTCACGGCCCTGCAGCCACGCCCCTCGTGGGGCGAGGCTCCGCCCCCGATGGCGGGGATGTGGGGGGCGGGGTCTTGCGGGGAGGGCGTGTCCGCGCTCCGAGGCTCCGGCGCGCGCGGCGGCAGCGCCCGCCAATGGGTGAGTGAGGGGCGTGTCCTTGCCGGGCCCCGCCCCCGCCGCCGCCTTTGTCCCCGCTCGGCCCCGGCCCCGCTCCCGGCGCCGCTCCCGCTGCAGCCCCGGCCCGGCCCCCCCGCCATGGCCCCCCCGAGCCCCTGAGCGCCCGGTGAGTGAGCGCCGACCGCGGGGGCCCGGCCCGGCCCGGGGCGGCGGTGGCGGCGGCTCTGACCTCACTTCCGCATCCGCCCCCGGCCCCGGTCCGGCCCCGCGGCTCGGGCGAGGGCGGGGTGGGGGCAGCGGTAGCCGCCGCTGCCGGACAAAGGTGATGGGGCTGCCGGGGCCTGCGAGGCCCGCGGGTGCCGGCGGGCCGAGGCGGTGTCGCGGGGAGCGGAGCCGGGGCGGGCTGGGGGCTCTCGGGCCTGGCTGGGCGCCGCTGTGGCTCTGCCGGAGTGTGCCGCGGTTTGTCGGGGGCTCACGGGCGTCGATCGGCTCCCGCTGCGGTTTCATTGGGATGTACTGGGGTCTTACTGGGGCAGCTCGGGCCTTTCTGGGGTCCTGCTGGGCTTTTCGGGGGGGGATCGGGGCTTTCCGGGGTTGATCGAGCCTTGTTCGGGCCTTGCTGGGGGAGCTCGGGGCTTTCCGGGGCAGACGGAGCTCTGCTGGGGCCTTGGAGCGCCGCTCCGGGGCTGTGCTGCGCCTCCCGGGGCCTCTGGGGAGTGTCCGGACCCTCCGCTTGTTTTGCGGGGCCCTTCGGCCCTTCCCAGCCCTTTGCGGGGCCGCTCGGGGCTCTCCGGCGGCGCTGGGAGCGGCAGCAGCTGCTCCCGTTCCAGCTGTATGGAAATCGCTGCCCGCGTCAGCGCCCGCCCCTCACCGCGTGTCCCCGCTGTCCCCAGAGCCCCCCGAGCGCCTCCATGCGCAGCCCCGCATTCCCGGGATGACCTCGGGCTCTGGCAGCGCTGCCGCCACCGTCGCCGGCGCCGCCCCCCACAATGGTGAGAACAAACCGCCCCAGGCCATCGTGAAACCCCAGATCCTCACGCACGTCATCGAGGGCTTCGTCATCCAGGAGGGCGCCGAGCCCTTCCCGGTAACGTATCCTGCTCCTCGGGGCCGGGGCGCTTGGATCTGGGGCCTGGGGATGGGGCACAGTCGGGCTTGAACCCCCAAATCCTCGCCCGCGTCATCATCCAGGGAAGGGCTGAGCCGTTCCCAGTAACATCCCACAACCTGTGGTGTTATCCTGGGGTTTGGGGTCCTGCATCGTTACACGTTATTGAGCATTTTGGCATTCAGGAAGGGCTGAGCCCTTCCCAGTAACGTATGCCAATGTCCAAACCCTTGTTCCTGCATTTGGGGGGTTGGGAGTGGGGCACCCACCATTGTGAGCCCCCAAACCCTCAGCCATATCATCGAGGATGTCATCCAGGAAGGGGCAGAGCCATTCCCAGTAATGTATGTCTCTCTGCATCCTTATCCCTGATTTTGGGGACTATGGGAGTGGGGCATCCAAACATCCTCCATCCATGTGTTGAGGGCTTCATGACTGAGAATAGAGCAAAAATGTTCCTAGTGTGGTATCCCCCCACTCCTACCCCTATTTCTGGGACAGAGGGATGTTGGGAATGGAGCGTCCAGGCCTTTGTGAACCCCCAAATCTTCCCGCACATTATTGAGTTTTTAATCATTCAGGAAGGGACTGAGCTGTTCCTGGTAACGTGTACACCATGCTGGATTTTGGCAGGGGTGGATGTCCAGTATTTGGGGGTTGGGAATGGGGCACCCAGACAATTGTGAGCCCCCAAATTGTCGTGCACATTATTGAGCAATTCATTGGCCAGGAAGAGGCAGAACCATTCCTGATAATATATCCCCTTCTCCTTATTCTTGCATCTGGAATTCCCAAATCCTCACGTTTTTGAGTTCCTTTTTGTGCAGGAGGGGGCTGAGCCATTCCCAGTAATGTAACCCCCTCTACCTGTGCTTATTCCTGGATGTGGGAAATTGGGAAGAGGGCTCCTGCATTTGGGGGGTTGTGAATGGGACGCCCAGACAATCATGAGCCTCCAAATCCTCACCCACATTATTGAGCATTTTCATCATCTGGGAAGAAACAGGGCTGTTCCCATTAACATACCTGTTGTCCTTCCTGGAGCTGAGGGATTGGGAAGGGGGCACTGGGATTTGGGGGTTGGCAGTGGGTCACTTTGACGGTTATGAACCCCCAAAGCCTTGTTATTGAGCATCCAGGAGGGGTAGAATCATTCCTGGTAACGTGTCCTCCTCTCTGTATCCTTGCTCCGGGATTTAAGGGGTCAGGAATGGGTCACTCAAAGAACAGTTAGACCCCAAACCCACAGCCTTGTCACCATCGCCCGGGAAGGTGCGGAGCTGTTCCTGGTCACACATCCCCCTCTCCCTACCCTCATCCCTGGCTGTGGGGGGCTGGGGTGGTCCCGTGGGGAGGAGTTTGTGCGGCGCTGGGGCACAGGTGCAGCCGGGTGTGTTGCACAGGTGGGCCGCTCCTCGCTGCTGGTGGGAGCCCTGCACAAGCAGTATGCGCAGGAGCTGCTGCCGGACAAGCTCCCGCCGCAGGACAACACCACCACCACCGACTCGGACATGGAGGAGCCGTACCTGCAAGGTAGCGCCCGGGCCCCCGGCCTGCCCAGCCCCCTGGGAGACCCCGGGATTTCCCCCGGAGTCCCCCGGCTGAGCTGGCTGGTTTCTCTCTCTGGGTGTCCCTCCACGCCCCCCAGAATCCAAAGAGGAGGGGAACCCCCCCAAGTTGAAGTGTGAGCTCTGTGGCCGCGTTGACTTCGCCTACAAGTTCAAGCGCTCCAAGCGTTTCTGCTCCATGGCCTGTGCCAAGAGGTAACCCCTAAAGCCCGCTCCTTGATGGGGTAGAGGTAGCCCCAAAACCCACGCCATCCCTCCGTGGTGGGGTAGAGGTAACCCCAAAATCCACCCAGGCCCCTCCTCGACAGGACAGAGGTAGCCCCAAAATCCACCCAAGCAGGGTAGAGGCAACCCCAAAACCCACCTGCCAGAGCAGACGTAACAATAAAACCCACCTGGACCCTCTTCAGTGGAGTAGAGGTACACCGAAATCTATTTGACAGAGTAGGGGTAACCCCAAAAATCTGTCTGGGGTGGTGGGAATAGCCCCAAAATCTGCTCGACAAGAGTAGAGGTAACGTCAGAAATCCGCCTGTCAGGGGAAAGGTAACCTGAAAATCCATCCAGCGTGGGAGGGGTAACCCCAAAAAATCCACCGTCCCCCTCTTCTTTGGTGGGGTCGGGGTATCCCCAGAATTCCCACAACAGAGTGGGGACCCCTTGGTGACCCACCTTTCCGTGGTAGGTACAATGTGGGCTGCACGAAGAGGGTGGGGCTGTTCCACCCAGATCGCAACAAACTCCAGAAACCAGGAGGGCCCCCCCACGGCCGGCGCCGCAGCTGCAAAGGGGCTCTGCCCGCCCTGAGTAAGGACAGCAAGAAACAGGTGAGAGGGCTCAGAAGCCTGTCCCCAGTGGGGTGGGCCTTGGGGCTGGAATTTGTTCCCAATTTTGGGAATGTGGGGTGGGCACCAAGCCTTGGATTTGTCCCTGAGTTTTGGGGACACAGGGTGGGTGCTGAGTGCAGAATTGCCCCTCCAGCTGTGGGGACGCAGATGGACACTGAGGCCAGGTTTTGGCCCCAGCTGGGGGGACCTGGAGTCGGTGCTGAGCCTGGGGTTGGTCCCCAAGTTTTGGGAACATGGGATTGGCACCGTGGCTGGGGTTTGTCCCTGAATTTTGGGGACGTGGGGCGGGTGCTGAGGCCAGCACTGCCCCCGCAGCCCACGGGGTCTGTCCCAGCGGGGTCGGTGACGGCGTTGTTGCAGCTCAACCACAGCCAGGAGGATTCCAGCCGCTGCTCTGACAACTCCAGCTACGAGGAGCCGCTGTCACCCATCTCCGCCAGCTCCTCCACATCCCGGCGCCGACAGGGAGATCGGGACCTGGAGCTGCGGGACATGGAGCTGCCGGACGTGCACGGCCACGACCTGCCCGGCCTCGGCCACCGCTTCCTGCCCAGCGAGCCCAGCAAGTGGAACGTGGAGGACGTTTACGAGTTCATCCGCTCGCTGCCGGGTGAGGGATGTCCTGGGATGGACAGGGAGGGATCTACCCATGGATACCCAAAGCGTGGTTTTGGGAAGACTTACGTCTCTCATGTTCAAGGAGGAATCTACTTAAGGATAACCCCAGAATTGTGGTTTTGGGGGGAGATTTGTTCACAGAGAACTCTCTAAATATATTTTTGAGTAGGATTTACCCACAGATAACCCCATAAATACATTTTTGGGTGATGATTTACCCACAGATAACCCCAGAAGTATTTTGGAGGAGAGAGATTCTACTCACAAACCCATTAATATTTTGGGGGGGTGAGGGGATTTACTCACTGATAAACCTGAAGGATAATTGAAGGAGGGGATTTAGATATGATAACTCCCTAAATACAATTCTTGGGAGGTTTAAGCACCGAGAAGCCCATGACTGGATTCCTGGGGCTTCGGAGACCGTTTGCTGATGCTGCCTTTCCCCACAGGCTGCCAGGAGATTGCGGAGGAGTTCAGGGCCCAGGAGATTGACGGGCAGGCGCTGCTGCTGCTCAAGGAGGATCATCTCATGAGCACCATGAACATCAAGCTGGGCCCCGCGCTCAAGATCTACGCCCGCATCAACATGCTCAAGGACTCCTGAGGGGGGGGCCACAGGACCCCACTCCCCCCACGGGACCCCTGCAGGACCCCTGACCCCCGAGGCAGCCCCGGGGAGGAGGCAAGGGGGGGAAGACACTTGTGAGCACACCCCACCCCCCCTGCCCCCCCGGGGGGTGTAAATAGCCCGTAGCTCTAGAGCCCCCCCCACGCCCCCAGTTTGGGGGGTCACCCCCCCTTCTCCAGCAGGGAGGGGGGGTCCCCACGTGTCCCCCCATGCCCTCCCCAGGTCAGCAGAGCCAAGCAGGACGGTTGCCTTAACGTGTGCTCCCTCCCCCAGCTGGGATTGGGGCCCCCAGGGAGGCTTGGACTTCCCCCCAAAGGGGGTCAGGGAGAGGTGGGGGGCGCAGAGGAGGTGTCACCCCCCATTCACACACCCCCACACTCTGGGATGTCTTCGGGGCACCTTAGCAGAGGACAGTGGTGGGGGCCCCCCCCAGGCAGGTAAGGACCCCCCCACACCCCCCTCAGCCAGCACGGTCTTTTTAAGAAAAGAAAAGGAAAAAAAAAAAAAAGAAAAAAACACATGGCCCCACCCCCCCTTTTCCTGTTTTTTGTTTTTGTTTTTAATAAACACTGAAAAAAAAAACAACTTGGGACCTTCTCAGTTTTCTTCACTTCCCACTCTCCAGTTTCTTGTCATGTAAACTGAGGCAGCAACCTGGGTGTGTCCCCAAGTTCTACGATGGGTGGTGGGACCTGCTGTGGGCAGTGGGGACAGGGTTGGTGGGACCCTGAGGATCCCCACTGCCCCCCAAGTTGGGAGGTGGGGGTGATGTTTCCCTCCCAGGAGTCTGTGGTGACAGTGGGACCCTCCACACCTCCAGGTGACCCCCAAGTCCCAGTGCTGAGGGGGACACAGGGTCCCAAAGTGGGTGAAGTGGGAAGGGGGACAGGAGGGGACGTGGTAGCACGTCCCTGGAGATGGTCCCGGGGGGTGACACATCCCTGGAGCTAACGGGTCTGCTGAGGGGTTCCTGGATGGAGCACCTGGATGTGCTGAGGTGTCCCAGAGGTGGTGGCTGTGGCAGTGACACGGCCACGATGCAGCGTCCCCAAGCACTTGAGATGTCTGTAGGGTGTGCCCCAAAAGCTGGTCAGCACAGCAGTGAGGTGTCCCCAAAGCTGGTGGCCACAGTGGTGGCCATGGAGACGGTACCCACTGTGACACGTCCCCGAGGCTGATGGCTGCAGTGTGGTGAGCCCAGAGCTGTGGCCATGATGAGCTGTCCCTGGAGGCGGTGACAGGTTCCAGGAGGATTCCCAGGTGGCCAAACTGAACTCTCCCTGGGGTTGGTGGCCACACTTAGGTCTCTGGTACCAGGGTTTGCAGCCATGCTGAGGTGTCCCAGGCCACAGCAGTGGTGGCCACAACACACTGTCCCCAGCCCTGGTGTCCCCAGCAGCGGGTGACTGACACCCCTCACCAGGACCAGAGCCACTGAGCCAGCAGTGATGGTGTCTGCTGGTCCCTGTGTGTCCCTGTGTCTCCCTGGGGACACCCTGGGCACACGGCAGCTGCTGAGGGTGGCCCAGTCCCACCCTCCCCTCCTGCAGCCCCACAGGGACCAGGCCCCCCCTGCACCCCCAGGCACCCCACAGGGAAATGCCCTCCACCCACCTTTCCCCTCCCCCCCAGACATAACCCCCCAGTTTCATTACTTCCTGTTTTGGTCTTTTTTTGTTCTCTTTTATTCTCTTTTTTTTGAAAGGGGCTAGGCTGGGGAGGTTTCACTCCTTTTCCACACTGTGAGGCTGTGGCCCACCCCAGCTTCTCCAGGAACCACAATGCAGGACGGGGGTGGCGACAACAGGGAGAGGGGCAACTTTTTGTCCATTTTCTTTTTTCTTTTTTTTTTTCTTTTTTTTTTTTCCCTTTTTTAATAAGGTACCAACTAGCTCTAGGGAGGCCTGGCCTGGCTGGACAGTGAGGAAAATAAAAAAGCCCCAAAGTTTGGGGGAAGGGGAGAAAAAAGGGGAGGCTAAGTGTATAAGAGGCATATTTACAACAGTATTAACATGCTGACAAAAAAGGTTACAATATTGATATCGTACAACATCAAGGGGAGAAATAATGGGGGGGTAAAAAATAAGGGGATGGGGGGTAAAAATAATAGGGGGGGTAAAAAATAAGGGATGGGGTTAAAAATTAATAAAAGGTAAATAAAACACCCTGAAAAAAACAACAAAAAACCCCAAAGAAACGCTGAGTTAAGGCTTAAAAAGTGTATAAAAAATAACACAGTTAATATCCAAAATGAACCAAAAAGTACAGAATATAGATGAGTTTGGGGGGAGTGCCCCCCAGCTCTATACAGGGGGTATGTACAGGCAGGCACAAGGCAAAGCAGGGGGACCCCCAAACCCCCCAAAACTGGGGATGTGGAAGGGGGGGCTGTCCCCAGGGGGATGCAGCTCTGCCCACGGCTTCGCCCTCAAAAGGGACCCCAAAACACAAAAAAACCCCCAAAATGGTTAAAAATCAACCCTAAATGGAGGCGCTTGGGCCCAGTCTGTGTGGGGGAGGGGGGGTGGAGGGACGTCTCCCCCCCCCCCAGCTGCTTTTTGCTCCATCCACGGTTCGTTTTTGGGGTGAATTTCTGGTCTTTAGCAGCACCAAGTTCTTGGCCAATAAATATATATATATATATATATTTGTATGCAAAAAGGGGGGTGGGGCCTGGTGGGTGGGACACCCCCACCCCCGCTGCCCCCCTGAAGGAAACCAAACCGCAGAGGTTCAAAGTGCTCTGAAACCGTCTTTGGATGTCACCAAACCTGCGGGAGCCGGGCAGGAGCACGGCCTGGGCACGGCCCGTGGCGCTGGGGGTCATGTCCTCCTCCTCCTCCTCCTCTTCCTCCCTCTCCTCTTCCTCCTCCTGACGCTGGGGGGGCCCTGTCCCCTCCCGCCTTAGATGAGGGAGATCCGTACAGGAATGCCGGGCGACTCCGTCCGCTGCGGTGAGTGCTGGCTGACCAGGTGCTCCACCACCGTGTGTTTGGACATGTGCTTCATCAGATAGGTCTCCTGCGGCAGGGCAGAGGGGTGAGCAGGGGCTGGGGGCTGGGGCGGGGTCTGGGGGCAGCCCCCGTGCTCACCGAGGTGTAGGCACGGCCGCACATGCTGCAGCAGTAGGCCTTGGCGTGCTTGATGGCGTGAGCAGACAGGTGGATCTGCAGCGAGGCCGAGTCCGTGTACGCCCGGTAGCAGTTGGGGCACTTGTAGGGCTTGTCCTTGTTGTGCTGGCGCTGGTGGGACTGAGGGAACAGAGGGAGTCGGGAGGGGGCTGCGGTGACCCTGTGCCCCCCAGCCCAGCTGCCCCCACACTGACCTGGAGGTTGGAGAGCTGGGTGAAGGCCTTCTCGCAGCCAGGGTGCGGGCACTTGTAGGGTCTGTCGCCGGTGTGGATTCTGGGGACACACATCTTGTGTCACTGTCCCCTCCCCTCCCGCCACAGGGACAGTGCTGATCCCATCCACACCCCACAGGGACAGTGCTGATCCCATCCGCGCCCCACAGGGACAGGGCTGATCCCATCCACACCCCACAGGGACAGGGCTGATCCCATCCACGCCCCACAGGGACAGTGCTGATCCCATCCACGCCCCACAGGGACAGTGCTGATCCCATCCGCGCCCCACAGGGACAGGGCTGATCCCATCCACGCCCCACAGGGACAGGGCTGATCCCATCCACGCCCCACAGGGACAGTGCTGATCCCATCCACACCCCACAGGGACAGTGCTGATCCCATCCACGCCCCACAGGGACAGGGCTGATCCCATCCACGCCCCACAGGGACAGTGCTGATCCCATCCACGCCCCACAGGGACAGTGCTGATCCCATCCATGCCCCACAGGGACAGCGCTGATCCCATCCGCGCCCCACAGGGACAGTGCTGATCCCATCCACGCCCCACAGGGACAGGGCTGATCCCATCCACGCCCCACAGGGACAGGGCTGATCCCATCCACGCCCCACAGGGACAGGGCTGATCCCATCCACGCCCCACAGGGACAGGGCTGATCCCATCCACGCCCCACAGGGACAGGGCTGATCCCATCCACGCCCCACAGGGACAGGGCTGATCCCATCCATGCCCCACAGGGACAGGGCTGATCCCATCCACGCCCCACAGGGACAGGGCTGATCCCATCCATGCCCCACAGGGACATGATCCCATCCATGCCCCACAGGGACAGTGCTGATCCCATCCATGCCCCACAGGGACAGGGCTGATCCCATCCACACCCCACAGGGACAGTGCTGATCCCATCCATGCCCCACAGGGACAGTGCTGATGCCATCCACGCCCCACAGGGACAGGGCTGATCCCATCCACGCCCCACAGGGACAGGGCTGATCCCATCCACGCCCCACAGGGACAGGGCTGATCCCATCCACGCCCCACAGGGACAGGGCTGATCCCATCCACGCCCCACAGGGACAGGGCTGATCCCATCCACGCCCCACAGGGACAGGGCTGATCCCATCCATGCCCCACAGGGACAGGGCTGATCCCATCCACGCCCCACAGGGACAGGGCTGATCCCATCCATGCCCCACAGGGACATGATCCCATCCATGCCCCACAGGGACAGTGCTGATCCCATCCATGCCCCACAGGGACAGGGCTGATCCCATCCACGCCCCACAGGGACAGTGCTGATCCCATCCATGCCCCACAGGGACAGTGCTGATCCCATCCACGCCCCACAGGGACAGTGCTGATCCCATCCATGCCCCACAGGGACAGTGCTGATCCCATCCATGCCCCACAGGGACAGGGCTGATCCCATCCACGCCCCACAGGGACAGTGCTGATCCCATCCATGCCCCACAGGGACAGTGCTGATCCCATCCATGCCCCACAGGGACAGTGCTGATCCCATCCACGCCCCACAGGGACAGTGCTGATGCCATCCACACCCCACAGGGACATGATCCCATCCATGCCCCACAGGGACAGGGCTGATCCCATCCACGCCCCACAGGGACAGTGCTGATCCCATCCACGCCCCACAGGGACAGGGCTGATCCCATCCACACCCCACAGGGACAGGGCTGATCCCATCCACGCCCCACAGGGACAGGGCTGATCCCATCCATGCCCCACAGGGACATGATCCCATCCATGCCCCACAGGGACAGTGCTGATCCCATCCATGCCAGGTCAGAGTGCAGGGTTACAGTGGCACAGCGGGATCGGTGGCCCCAGGAGGTGACAGGGGAGAAGGGGGGGAGGCGTGGGGCTGAGGGATGGGGGTTGGGAGAGGATCAAGCGCTGGAAACTGTGAATTGAAGGTGGTTGGGATGATGAGTGTGGAGGAGAGGGACTGGCAGGCATGGACAGATGGCCAGGGTGGGGTCACTGAAGGTGGTGGGGGCATGGGGATGAAGAAAGTGGTGGGAAAAAGCAGAGTGGAGATGGCTGAGCATGGTGGGAGCAATGAAGGTCATGGAGATGATGAAGATGGTGGTGATGGTGAATGTGGTGTAGAGAGAATGCAGTGGAGATAATGGAGGACAATGAAGGCTGTGGAGTCGGATTGGTTTGGTGGGGATAATGAAGCCAGTGGAGATGATGAGTGTGGCAGAGCCCATGGAAATGCTGAAAATGGTGAGTGTGGTGGGATGATAAAGGCAATGGGAACAGCCAGTGTGGGGGGAATCGGTGAGCACAGTGGGAGTGACGAGTGTGGTGGAGACTATGAAGGTGCTGAAGATGATGGGGGATGATGGCAGCAGGACCAACAAGCAGAGCAGGGCCATAAAGGATGTCGGGAGAGGACTGGTGGGGTTAGGATGCCTGCCTGGCCCCCTCCCTGGCCAGCAGGAAGGAGTGTCCCCAGCCCCTGGGTGGGGCCCTCACCGGGTGTGCTGCTGGAGGTGGGAGAGCTGGCGGAAGGACTTCTCACAGTAGGAGCAGTGGTAGGGTTTGACGCCCAGGTGGATGCGCAGGTGCTGGGCCAGGTAGGAGGCATTGGCGAAGGACTTGGAGCAGTGGGGGCACTTGTGGGGCTTGGCCTCTGTGTGCGACTTGGAGTGGATCTGCATCTCCGACTTGGTGAAGAACGTCAAGGGGCAGACCTTACACCTGGAGGGTGTGGGGGAGAACCCCGCAGGGACCGGGCTGGGGTGGGGGGGCTCCCCGCCATCGCCCCAGCCCCCACCGCGGGCAGGGCTGTGCCTACCTGTACGTCTTCCCCTCTTTGGCCGTCTCCCCTGAGGCCAGGATGGGGTAGGGCACCACCAGCACGGGCGGGCCCGTAGGGTTTTCCGCCTTGATCTTCTTCCGGCCCCGCTCAGCCTTGGGTGCTCCCAGCAAGCCGTGGCCCTGGATTGTCTTGATGGAGTCGAGGAGGGGAGGGCTGGTGATTCCTGAGATTAGGGTGGGTGAGGAGGCGATGAGGCGGCTCTGGCTGGTGGAGGTGGGGGTCGAGGGGGTGGTGGTCCCCGTTCCTGGGCTGGATTCTGAGGTGCTAACGGCCGGTGCACGGGACGCCAGCCCCAACCCTAGCAGGCAACGTGACAGAACATTAGCCTTGAGGGGCCCACATCCCCCTCCGCCCCCCAGACCGGCGGGACCAGCAGCGGTACCTGTGACACTGCTGGTGGCTGGCCGGGCATGCAGGGCCACATCAGGCTGGGGCACAGCCTGGGGGTGCAGCCCTGGCACCTGCTGCAGCTTTGGCAGGGACATGATGGACTGGCTGCTCTCAGCAGGTGAGGGGGGCACCAGGAGGGGCTGCTGAGAAGCCACCGAGGTGGGAGGCAGGTGTGGAGGGCGGATCTTCTCCGCCATCAACTGCTCCTTGATTTTGTTGATCAGGACCAGGTTGTCCAGCTGAGGGGGGAGAAGGCAGAGAGGTGGGTGAGGACAGAGGAACTGGGACCCTTGGGACCCCCAGTCTCCCCCTCAGCGTTCCCCATATCCATTTACTCTTCCTCCTCCCAAAATCCCGGGGCAGGAGTCCTACCTGGCTGGGCATGGTGGGCGGGGGCGGCCAGAAGTAGGGGTTGTTGAACCGAGGCTCCGCCATCCTGGCGAGAGAAGGGCGGCGGTTATGGGGCATCACTGGCTGCCACACGGCCCCCCACCCCTCCACCTTGAACCCCCCAAAACAAACCATGACCCCCTCAAGAAGCAAAATCCAGACTCTGAGCAAAGGCAGGGAGCAGTGGGGGGGCAGGACTAGAGAACCCCCTGAGCATCTTCCCAGATGAAAACACCAAGCACCTGCCTGCCTCCAAGACCATGAAACACTGGCGAGTGCACGAAGACACAATTTCGAAAAGGAAGAAGGCGAAATTTGGAGAAAACGCCCAAATCTCCCAAGCTCTGGACACATTTTTCCCATCCAGGAAGGGATTAAAGGTGGATGGGACGCTTCCATGGGAAAAGGTGAGAACAGCACATTGAACCCAACAGCAATCCCAGCTGAACCCCCCCCAAAATATGCCTCCAAAGCCAAGTGAAGTGCCTCTGACACCCAGGAGCGGCTCAACAGGAACACCCAGAACCAGCAGGGCTGGGAGATTTATGGAGACGCTTGAAGGTGTTGGGAAAATTAATTCTAAATCCATCTTTGGGTAATGGAAAACAGCTGGAAGGGGGCAGCAAGAGCATGATCCCGGCAGAGCAGCCCAGCATGATGACCAGGCATCACTATCCCAGCAAATCCCACTGCAGGGGCACGAGGGTAAGCACCTATAGGACCCTGACAGGATGTGTGAGAGGGGGGACCCCAAGAGCTCTGGCTCCAAAATAAACCAGGCCAGGGCCAGGATTCCAGGAGAAACTAGAGCAATGCCTCCAGCAAAATCCATCCCCAGACGCTTTGAGGGTGGCAGGATTTGGGGACAATGAGCCTTCCTCCTCTTCCTCCTCCTCCTCCTCCTCACACTTGCTGCCCCAGGTTTCAAACACACTCTGAGCTCTCCATAGGCAGGTGGGCAGCACCCAGAGAAAGGGAATCCTGGTCTCACCAGAACGTAACATCCCTAGAGCTACCCCAGCCTGAAGAAGCTGTGGGATGGACCATCCCCATTTTGGGAGGAAACCAAGGCAGGGAGGAAGGAACCACCTGGCCCTTGCGCTACAGAGCAGCCTGGCACAGGACGAGGTGTCCTCCAGGGTATCAAGGAATGGGTGCAATTTCAAATGGGGCAGACCTCAACACCACAGCCTGTCCAGGACACCACCCAGACATGGCTTTGGGAATTCCCCTTCCCAGTCTTGAACCACTCCAGGTCACCCCCCAGCTGCTCAAGGACCAAATTTTAGGGTTTGGAAGTGATAGCAGGGCTGGGTCCCAGTGGCACAAGTGGAGGCAAAGTCCCGCTCCATGCCACCGAACAGGAATTCACTGGGGATGTTAAATGCACCTTCCCATGCACCGACAGAGCCGTTGTCAGCTATTTTGTGTAATTATGTATGTACCCACAGGCCGCCCACAGCATGCATTTACCCACTGGCTACGTGTGTGTGTATATACACACACATACATAAGATCACTTGGGATGATGGGCATGGCATGAGGGATGCTAGTGCCAACGTCAGGGGCTGGACACCAGGAATCAGGGACAAAAGCAGAGCTGGCAGCAGGGAGCAGGGGCTCAGGCAGGAGGGCTCCGAGCCCCCTTGGCATGACCAAGCACCCCGGCACCAATCCCCCACCCCAGAGCAGCCGTGGGAAAACAGGAAACCAGAGCTATGATTAGAAAAGAGTTTTTTGGAGCTGATCCCCCATCTCAGCAGGTGCCCCGTGACCTCTGTCCTTCCCATCCATCCATCTGTCCATCCCTCTCCACGTCCCGATAGCATGCCGAGCTCCAGTGGAGCCAGCAGCAGCACACAGACGGATCAAAGTCACCAGGGTGGCCCCCGAACCACCACCAGGACACGGCACCAACCCCTACACCAGTCCCAGGACCCTTCCTGCAAAACTGGACGGGGCTGGAAAGGCACAAAGGATATCTTGGGGAGAAAAGCATAAGTATCACGTGTTTCCCCACCCCCACCTGAACAGGACTTACTAAAGAAATGAGAAACTATTTGTAAAACCACCACACTCGGAGCTGGATGAACAAGAGGGAAGAAACAGTCAGCGTTGCCAAAATAATTACAAAAATCCCTGTTCCTGTCCTGATTTAATGTTACAAATTGTGCAGTGTTTCATCAGGAGCGGCGTCCCCTTCTCTGGGGCTGGGAAACGGAGTGGGAGGGGGAAGAAAGCAGATGGAAAAAAAAAATATATATATATAAACTCCCTTTTTCTCTATTCTCAGCTAACTATGAAAAATGGAAGCTGACATGCAGCAAAGGTGGAAAAAAAAGAAAATCCATTAAAATGGAAATTATGAAGGGTAGGGAACGCTGCGGCACGTCTCCCCCGGCTCTGCAGGGCACGGGGGAGTGGTAGGGCTCTCTGTGCCCCCCCAGATTCTGGCTGGGCAGGGGAAACCCCCCTTGGGTAACATCTCCAATGGCCTGGGGTCCTGTGGTCCAAACCACGGTGGGAAGAGCCCCTGACATCCTCCACAGGCACCAGATTTGGCTGCTGAGGGGTTGTCAGAGGTTATCCCCAGGGACAAGGTGGGCGCTCAATGCACGGCGGAGACCCAAGCAGCCCAGCCAGAGGAGAGGGATGTGGGAAGAGCAAGCAGGAAGATGCGCAGAGCCCCAAAACCACGGGCTGAACCCCAGATTCCCCAGAACAGCACAGTACCCGGCATCACCGCTCAGCTGGGCCAAGGGGGGAAGCAGCAGCACCCTAAAAAGAGACCAGAAGCCTCCTTGCCTCCACACCCATGGGGAGCGAAGAGCAGGAGAAGCTGGCAAGCCAGGGCTGGGGGTGTGAGGGGAGAGCGGGGGCGCTGGCAGCGAGGGGGCGGCGGTGCCGGAGCCGTCGGGGTCGGCGGTGGTTGGTACTCACAGGGTGGCCTCTGGAGCCAGGTGGGCGCAGCTGCCTGGGGAGACGTGTCGCTGAGGCTCCAGATTGATGGGAGGTAGATGATGGCACGGGTGGGCACGAGCTCACTAGAGCCTTCCAACTTCCTACCCAACTGCCGCTAAGTCAAGCTACAGTTCTCTAGGGAACGCCTCTACCTTGGCAGCCCTCTCTGTCTCGCCTTCGCTGAAATAAAAAGAAACAAGAGATTTCTTTTCACGGCACCGCTGAGAGAAAAGGGGAAGCTCCCAGAGACTGGCGAGCAACCACCGACCTGGTAGAGTCTGAAAGTGGGGGGTCTGGGAGGCGAGGGGAGGGATTTGGGGTGACCAGAGCAGCACTTGGTAGCTAAAGGTGTCCTCGACCAAGCAAGACACAGAGTTTGGTGTCCCCAAGTATCCCAGCAAGAACATCAGGGCAGAGCTCCCACCCCCCCATGCCAAGCGGCGAGCGCAGGAAAGCCGGCGGTGGCCAGAGACGGCGCATTGGGGAGAACCAAGCAGAGGGATGGATGTGCCCTGTGTGCTCCCCCACCTAAATCCCAGCACATCCTTTCCGACACAGGCCAGACCAGGGATAGTGACGGCATGTTCCTGGGCCAGGGAACCCAGCTCTGCCTGGCACCATGCCTCAGTTTCCCCCCCAAAACACAAGGCCATGGCCCCTGTCCCCTGGGGACCACCTGGAGCAGAAGGAGTTTTGGAGGGAAAGCAAGCGCCCATCCACAAAACCTGTGTCCCATAGCCACCAGGGTAGGAACTGGCACCTAGCACCATCCTTGGGGAACGCACATCCCTCCCTACCCAATCATCCTCGCTCAGGAGGGATTCCCCAAGGCGGAGGGGCAGAAGGCAGGCATAGCTGCAAAGCAGGAACGCCGGGCAAGCCCCCTGTGGCTCGGGGAGGGGGTGGCCCGCACACCACAAGAATTCACCCAAGATGGAACCAATTAAAACCCGGCTTCCGCCCCCCGAAGGGCCCTGGGCTGGGGCTTCTCCTTCTGCATTTCCAGCAAAAACAACCCAAAATGAGCCCCCAGCCTGGACTGAGGGTCCCTGTGGAGGAAAAGGGGTGCGCGGGGCAGGGTGAGGAGCCAAGCACCAGTGGCAAGCGGGAGGAGAGGCAAAGCCACGCTAGAGACCCCCACGGGGTCCCCAGCTCAGGGGTGGAGGAGGGGGGACTGGGATGGCAACACTCCCAAAAGCTGGGGGCCAAGGCGGTGTGACCCCAAATCCACAGTATGGGTCCAGTGACCCAGCAGAGGGGACACGGGGACAGCCCGCAGGGAAACCCTGAGCCCATGGCATGACACACCAGACACAGGGCACACATGCCCCACAAAACATACCACTCCCCAGCCTGGGGGTCCTGCTCCCCCAGACCCCAAGTACACCCACCCTCCAAAAGAGACCAACCAGGCACCCTGCAAGGCAAAGGCAGCACCACAAACCAGCCTGCGGGCAACTGCCCACCCCCAGCAGCACAGGGGTGTCACCCATGGGTGACAGCACACAGGGAAACCAAGGCACAGACAGGGGATCACCCTGAGCAGGGAGTGAGAGCACCGGATCCAACATGCACTTGTCATGACATTGCACCCAATGACCAAAAATCCACATTTTTAAGGGAAAAAGCAGAAGGTGGGGGGTTGAGGGTGAACGTTATTATTTTATGCATATAAAGGCACATTTCTTAAAATGGAAATATCAAGGGGTCACACATACACCAGAAGCAGGGTCCCCTCCCTGCAGAGGGGCAGGCAAGGAGTCCCTTACACCCCCAAAATACCCCCCAAAAAACACCATGCCCCCGCTTACATAGAGATATATAAATATCCACATATAATACCTGGATTCTGGTGTACATATATATATACTACTTCTATAAGCACACACATAATTACATGCATGCACATTCTTAGGTTAGACCCTATTTTAAGACGTAAACGTACAAAAGCAGGGATTTTTTTTTTTTTTCCTCCCTGTGACCCCCTCCATCCAGCCATCATGCCCACCTCTGCGAGTACTGGCGCTGCTTCCCCTTATCCGCGTCCATCTCCAGCTCTAGCTGAGACCGGGTGCTGCACGTGGGGCGTTTTTCTACGGGGGGACAAGGAGGAGGACAACTTCACACACCCCGAACCCCCCGCCAGCCCCCGGCGCGCGAGATCCCAGAGCGGAGGAACAAAAGCGAAGCGGCTCCGACCTACCCGACCCGTGGGAACGTGGGGATTTGCCTGAAAATAGAGAGAAACAACAAAAAAAAAACAAGGAAAATAAAAAAAAATAAAAAATAAAAAAAAAAATTGTGGGTTGTTTTTTTTTTTTTAATAGCCCCACTCACCCCCAAGCTGTTGGGAAAGCTGAGGGATGGGGAGCTGGCTGGAAAATTGGGGGTGAAATTCATCCCCTCGCCCTGGACCCTGCGCCTCTCGGCAAATCGCATGCCGTGAGGGACTTAAAAAACTTTTTTACCTCTCTGCTAAAATATCACTTTATAATCTCAAAGGCCTCGGGCTCGAAGCCGCTTTCACCTGCTCCATCCTCCCCGGGTTAAAAAACCCGGCTGCTATCCAAAGGACTGCAGGCTTGGGGGAGAAAAATAACCCAACAAGGAGCATCCTCCAACCTTGAAGGGAGAAAAAGAAATCAAAATCATCAAATTCATAATTTCTGGGTTCAAATCCATCACTGTGGCCACGCCGGCTCTAAGCTCCCCCCCCAGGCCCCCCGACGTGGCCGGGAGATTATGGATGTATAAATAGTCTATGGCTAAATATATGTTGGAGAGGGACAGACAGACCTCTGGGACACAGCCACAGAAATTTGGGTCCCTCGCTAAAGCTGCCGCATTCCTGCCAAAAACGCCATGAAAAAAAAAAATCTACCCCCTCCATTAGACCTTCCAGCCAGCGAGACCACTCTTCTAGACAAAACCAGTTAATGAAGAAAACGGCAAAGAAAAGGAGGAAAAGAGGAAGGAGAAAAGGAATTAAAATGATGAAAATTATAATAATGGTGGTTATGATGATGGTAATGATAATATTCAGCCCCTGCACTGCTTCTGCCACCCCCTGTAAGCAAAAAAGTCAGAAAAAAGCAAAGAATGCATAAAAAAAAGCAACCCCCCCCAAAACATGCAACATCCACAAAAATAGGTACGTTCGGCTGCAATTAACTTTTCCATTAGACCATCCAGAGGGAAAGAAAAAGGGAAAATCCTGGTAAATGGGTATTTTCCTCGATGCGTCCCCCCCCTTTTTTTCCCCCCTTTTTCTCTCTCTCTTTTCCTTCTTCTTCCTGCTTGGAGGGGGGTGGTGGAATAATGATGATAATAATGAAAAAAAGAGGTGGAAAAAGGCGAAGTTTGGTTAAGTGAAGTTGAAATCCTCAACCTGGGAGGGGATTTGGGGGTGGGGGGGGTGGTTTGCCAGACAAAAAGGCCGGGGGATGGGGGTGGACGGGGGGGTTTGGGGAAGGGGGGGTGGCCCGGCTGGGTGCTCCCCCCATCCCCCCTGCATCCGCCGCCTCTCCCACATTCTCAGACGTTTTTATTAAAATTCGCAGACAAAAGGCAAACAAAAATGGCAGCCCCGGCTTATTTTTAAAACGCTAGGACGGGGACGCCATGTTCTGCAGGGCTGAGGGGAGGGGGAAGGGGGGGGTGAGGGGGAAAAAAGGAGGGAAATTTTTAAAAAATATTGATTTAGATGAAAAATGAATAAAAAGCAGCGCGGGGTGGGGGTGGGGGAGTGTGTGAAGGTCCCCTTTTCCCGCTCGCCCCCGGGGTGAGGGGGGTTTCGGGGGATTTTGAGGTGTTTTGGAGAGGGGACGGGGGGTGGAAAGGGAGGGATGAGGGATATTAAAAAAAAAATAAAGCGAGGGGGGGAAGGTAAAAAAAAAAAGACACTTCCTATACCGACAGCCATGGTGCCCCGCCGTCCCGCCGGCTCCGCCGCACGGAGGAAGATGGAGCCCCGCGCCGTCCCCCCGCCGCCGCCCCCGCCCCCGGCCCGCCCGGCCCCGCCGCCGCCACCGCCCGCCCAGGGACGGGCTGGGCTGGGGCACCCCGGCCCGAAGGGGCTCCCCGGGCTCCGCAGCCCCCCGAAACTGCCGCAGTCCCGGAAGAGCTCCGCAAAGCTCCGCAGCCCCCGGTTCCCTCAGCCCCGGGAGGGGTCCCCGGTCTCCACAGTCCCGCAAGCCCTTCTGGCTCCCCAAAGCCCCTCAGCTCCCAAAGCCCCTCAGGCCCTCAGCCCCCTCAGCTCCCGTTTCCCGCAGCCCCGTCAGGACTCCCCAAAGCTCCGCAGCCCCTGGTTCCCTCAAGCCCGGGAAGATGCCTCAATGTCCACAGCCCCCCAAAGCTCCTCAGCCCTACCAGGGCTCCCGGGTTCTCTCAGCCTCCGAAACCTCCTCAGCCTGCTAGTCGCCTCGGCCCCGGCAGGGCTCCCCAAACCTCCTCAGCCCCCCAAGCCCCCTCAGCCCCGTCAGGGCTCCCTGGTTCCCTCAGGCCCCCGAATCTCCCCAGTCTCCCTGGTTCTCTCAGCTACTACAAGTCTCCTCAGCCCCCAGATCCCCTCCGTTCTCAGCCTGCCCCACTCCCTCAGTATCACCAGCCTGCCCAAATTTCTGCAACCCTCAAATCTCTTCAGCCCACTTAGTTCACCTTAGTACCCCCAAAATCTCCACAGACACCCATTTTCCCTCAGCCCACCCAAAGTTCCTCAATGCCCTGGATCCCCTGCGTTCTCCTCTGACCCTACCAAGTCTCAGGCCCCTCAAACCTCAACTGTGCGGTTCCTTCACTGCCTCCAGGACTTCTCTGTGTCCTCGCCTCCCCAAATCTCCTCAGAATCCCACAAAATCTCCTCGGTGCCTCCAAATCTCCTCAGCCCCCCAGTTCCTCTTAGCCCACACAAAGACCCTCAAATACCCAGATCCCCCTAGACCCTCAGTTACACTCAGACCCCTCAAAATTGTCTCAGATCCCCCAAATCTCAGACACCCCCCAGACCCCCAGTTCCACTCAGATCCCCCCAAATCTCCTCAGGTCCTCCACATACCTTCATTTCCTTCCATTCTCCTCAGCTTCCTCCAGCCCCCCCAAATCTCCTCACCCCCCACCGTTCTCTCAGCACCTCCAGGACTCCTCAGTGTCCCCACCTCCCCAAATCTCTTCAGACCCCCCCCAAAATATCTTCAGGCCCCACAAATCTTAGACTCCTCAAAATCTGCTCAGACCCCCAGTTCCCTCAACCCCCTCCAGGCCTCCTCCCCTCCCTTAAAACTCTTCCTCCCGACTCCCTTCAGCCCCTCCAAAAGCTTCTTGTGCTCCCAATTCCTCTCAGCTCCCCTCAAGCTGTCACCCCTCCTTTTCCCCTTAACCCATGCAAAGCTCCTCAGAACTCCTGATTCTCTTCAGCCCCCTTGGTTTTCCTCAGCACCCCCCTCCCCGAGTTCTCCTCAAGCCCCCTGATCTCCCTTAGCTCCCCAAATCTCCCCAGGTCCCAGCCCTTCCCACTTCCCCTAACACTCTGCCCCCCCAGTTCATCTATCCCCCCCCATTCTCCTCAGCCCCCTCTCTCTGTCTCTGACACCCTCAGCCCCTTTGTGAGGCTCCACAGCCCCCTCAGGGTCATCCTCAGTCCTTCTTGTACCTCCTCATCCCCCTGAGGATCCCCTCATTTCTCAGGGGGTCTCCAGCCCCTCTCAGGGTCTCACCTGATCTCAGGGTCCCCCCAGCTCCTCTTGTGGGTCTCTTGCAGCCCCCCAGATCCACAGACACCACCCACAGGGGAAGGAAAAGCGGGGCAAATCCCATCCATTCCCCTTCTCCTTCTTCTAGGTTCAGGGAGTTGACCCCTGGAACTTCTGAGTTTCCACTTTAAAAATTACTTAAAAAAACAAACCACTAAATTAAGGCTCTTTTTCATGTTTTCTCGAAATGTTCTGTCACAGAGGAGGATGGAGAGGAGAGGAATGTCCTGAAAGGAAATGGTGCTTCCAAGAGAGGTGGGAAACGGGAAAGGATTAGGGATGGGATGGGATGGGATGGGATGGGATGGGATGGGATGGGATGGGATGGGATGGGATGGGATGGGATGGGGTGGGATGGGGTGGGATGGGATGGGATGGGATGGGCACACCAGAGGTCTCCAGCACAGAGTGGACATTGCGTTGCAGCTGCCCAGGGTGTCAGAAGCTCCTGGAACAGATCCTGGCCATGGCAATGGAGCTGGGACAGAGGCACTGTCCCCTCTGGGGCCTCTGGGCCTGTCCCTGGCACTCCCCCCATTCCCACTGCTCAGTCAGCCCTCTGGCCAGGATCCCCCATCACCCAGCACTTCCCTATCCTGGAAGGTCCCCAGATCCATTAATTATCATGAGTCAACAGAGAACCTGAGCCAGCAGCTCTAAAACTCCCTTTTAATCTGATTTTCAGATATGGACACCCCAAAGTTGCCAGCTAGCATTGGTGTCACCCCAAAATGGAACACCGGGAGAGCCTGGATCTCCCCAGAGCTTCCTGATGTCCGAGTTTGCCCTCAGTGGGTTAATTTCCATCAGGGCTTTCACTTCTGCTGTGGGATTTTTTTTCCCTGTGATTAAGAAACTGGTGGTTTTTAAACCTTGGCACCAATTTAGGCATTTTCTGATTTCTTTTGCAGGGGAACTGGAGTTATCCAATCCCAAATCTGCATTGGGATGGTGTGGGTCACTGCTGAGCTTGTGGGATCCACCAAGGATTGGTCAACATCTCCTGGGATTTTCCTTGTTGCGACTGGCTGGCATAAGTGACACTCCAGGCTTTTTTTCTGACCCTACTTTGGGTGGATTAATCTTGGGTGTGAGAAAGGGGCCCCTTTCCTGGGAAGGTGGTTGGTATGCAAAAAAAAAAAAAAAAAAAAAAAAAAGCCCAGCTCCATCCCAGGCTGGAAAATGAAGGAAATTAGTGCTTGCCTGCTGAAAAATACGATTGCAGGGCTGGTTTTGCTCCCAGGATAGATCCAACTGCGATTAAAAGGAAGAGAAGGCGGGAGTGGAAGGAAATCATGCTGGAATCACCACCAGAGGGTTTCGGCAAAGCCACAGGGCCGTTAGACCTGCGCAGAGCAGCGTATCCTTCCCATTCCAGCAGCACCAGGAAGCCAGATCCAGCCAGGACCTCCCGTTGACTCAGCAGAGAAAAGGAGATTTTTATGGATGGCAAACTGAGATTTTCCAGTGAGAAATGTGGTCCTGGATAATGGGATACCCTAGAACTTTTTCAGTTTTCCCAAAGCCTGTGTCCCACATCATGCCACACCAGAAAGGGGATTCTTTGGGAAACACCTTCATCCCACCCACTTGTTTTCTTCCCCCAAAATCCCTTGTTTTCCATTAAAAAATTGTTGAAAGCACCTACTGTAGTGGGCTCCCCTGGGATGGGTGGGCACACCAGGCATTGGAGATGCCAGTATTCCCAGTGCCAGCTATCCAGATAAGTGAAAATGCTCATTCCAGGCTTCTTGGCACAGGCAACCCCAAAAAGTAGGGTTTTCTCCCTGGATTGGCAGTGGTGGGGAGTACAAAGGGCACTGTCTGATGCTGGTGTAAAGCAAACATGGAGGTTTGGGAATGTTTAGTAAATGCTGGAAAAAAAAATCCCCTGAGGTGCCAGAATTTCCCATCTCCCTGCAAAGGGGAGAGCCCTTGGGCTCTAATTAGGTTACGAGTTAATTAGGATTAATTAGTTACTGTTTGCAAAGCACTGCAGAGATCAGAGGTGTCGGTGTGGGGCAGCTTCCTGCTTCCTCTGCGGAGGAGCGTGGGATCCTCCTCAGGAAGGGGGTCCACAAACAAAGTTGGGATTGAACCCAGTGGGGTGGTGCATTCCGGGAGCAGGCGGGATGCTCCCAGCATTCCAGCAGGGATGTCTTTCCATGCCAGGATGGAAAAACACACGCCAAGAGCCGGGCAGGCAGGTCCCAGCGTGCCCATCCTGCCAGCGGCCAGGGGGAACATTCCAGCACTGCGGCTCCTCAGGGCCTCCCTCCCTTCCCGCCAGCGTTCCCGGCACACGCAGCACACGTGGGGAGGAGACAGGCTTTCCCTGCCCACCGGCTTTGCCGGATCACCCAGACTCTTGCCACATTGTGGAATCCTCCAGCCCGCTGCAACCACAGCCGGAAAGGGCTGTGCCTCCCATAAAAAGACTGGAAATCAAGGCATGGTGGACCTCCCCCCCCGGCCCAGCTCATACAGGGTTTACCAGGAGGTAACAAAGCCAATTTACTAATTAACTGGGATTAATTTCCCTGTTTGCCCAAACCGCTTTGTGGTTTCTCTTCATTGCCCAATGATCTGTCAGGATGAGTGTTGGCAGTGCTGGCTGAGCACCACATGCTCCGGTGGGATGATGCTCTCCATTGCCCCAAATTCCTGGAAATTTCAGACAAATGCTTAGGATACAATTAAATAACCCATTAACTACATGGGATGGGATCCCCCAGCCCTGAATCTGGATCCGGAGTGAAAAAAGGATTTTTCCTTCTTTCCAGGGTTATTTGATATCATTCCAGCCATTCCTCAGTCCCCAGAGGGTCCCAGAGGGGAGACATGACCTGAATTCCTAAAGCAGGAAAACAAGCAGGAAAAAAAACCATGGAAAAAAGTCCGTGTGGCTTCATTATTTTTTTTAGCTGTTTCCAAGCTTTTGGGGCCTAGCAGGAAAAGGAATAGAGCAGATGGTTATTCCCTGGAAGGGGATGGAGATAAGCGGGAGATGGGGTGTACCTGAGGGGGAAGGAAAGGACGGTGCCAGCGGTGGGAGCGGGGTGATCCAACAGTGAAAACCGAGGAGTTTGTTCCTCTTGGCTCCTGGCCAGACAGTCACGCCTCTTCCCAAATATGCAGCTCAACTTTCCCTCAGGAGCTGTGTCCCCTTCCTCACTGCCCCCTTCACCCTCCAGCCCCCCTTACCCCCACCCCACAGTTCCTCCTTTGTCTCTGGCCCCTCGAGGGGGGAGTGAAAGATCCCCAGGGATCCCAGGGGGTGGAACCCTCCTTATGGAGCAGACAGTGCAGCCACTGGTCCCAACTGGTCCTGACTGGTCCCACCACAGCCAGGCATTGCTATGACACAATAGATGCCTGGCACCCAAAACTGTCTGTGATTTTTGGCTAAATTGGTACATTTGGGGAGAAAGTGGTGTTTTCTCAGCAATAGGTTTGTCGGTGTCAGCTGTGGGGTCACCTGGCTGTGGTCACTGGTGGGTGCAGAAAACTGGGAAGAAGAGAAGGATAGAGGGGTGGGAGTACAAGGGGAAGGAAGGATAGACAGGATGGATAAACAAATGGAGAGACAGAGGGATTAAGAGGAATGGGTGGGTGGGAGAGCAGGGGTCTTATAGATGGATGGATGGATGGATGGATGGATGGATGGATGGATGGAGGGATGGATGGTAGATAGATGGATGGATGGATGGTGGATGGATGGATGGATGGATGGTGGATGGATGGATGGTGGATAGATGGATGGATGGATGGTGGATGGATGGTGGATGGATGGTGGATGGATGGAGGGATGGATGGATGGATGGAGGGATGGATGGAGGGATGGAGGGATGGAGAGATGGATGGTGGATGGATGGATGGATGGAGGGATGAATGGTGGATGGATGGTGGATGGATGGTGGATGGATGGATGGTGGATGGATGGAGGGATGGATGAAGATATGACAGTCCAGGGGGTGGACAAATGTATGGATTAAGGTATAAGGTTGGATGAGGAGATGGGTGGACAGGGTAACAAGGAGACGTGGAGGGATGGATGCAATGACAGAGGGAGAGAGGGAGGAGTGGATAGAGGGATGCACAGTGAGAGACATGGAGGATTGGACAGAGGGATGGACAGAGAGACGGGCGCATGGACAGCCGGATGGAGAGAGGGACAGGACAGACAAATGGATGGATAGAGAGATTAAGATCTGGAAGGGAAGAAGGTTGGACCGAGAGGAAGGTGGAAGGACGGATGGACAGAGGACGGACAGACAGATAGATGGAAAGATCGGAGGACAGAGGGACAGAAAGACAGACAAACGGATGGATCAAGGGCTAGACAGGGAGATGGCTGGGTGGAGGAAAAAGGGATGGACGGAGGGACAGGCAAGCATAGAAAAAGGGCCTAAGGTAAGGATGGACAAGGGTCAGTGCCCGGCTGTCCGGACAGACGGACGGGACACGGCTGCCGACACCGCGGCCCCTTTAAGCGACCCCCCGCGGGCGGGCGATGGTACACGCCGGCGAGGCCGCGCCGCGCGGGGGACAATGGGGTGGGGGCGGGCCCACTGTGGGCGCGGGCGGGCAGGAAGTACCGCGCGGCCACGCCCCCTCCTGCTCGCCCACCCCCGGCCCGTCGCGGTGGGCCGCTCCTGAGGCGGCGGCGGGAGCGCGGATCCCACCGGCACCGGCACCGGCACCGGCACCGCGGGCCCCGCCGGCACTGCGAACCGGGCACGGCACCAGAGCAGCACCGGGCACCGGCTGGGTGAGGGCACCGGCGCCGGCAGCTGAGGGAGACGTGGGGTGGCATCGGACGAGGGTTGGCGGGGACCGCTCTCGAAGCCGCTGCTGTGGGGAGCGGGGGGCGGGCTCGAGCCGGCAGCCCCAGCCCCGATCCCCCCAAATCCAGCCTCACCCACGGCCCCCAAATCCGGCTTGAACCCCACCAACTCAAATCCAGCCTCAATCCTGACTCCCCAGATCCAGCTCAGCCCCGGACCCCAAATCCAGCCTCAGCCCCGGACCCCAAATCCGGCCTCAGCCCCGGACCCCAAATCCAGCCTCAGCCCCGGACCCCAAATCCGGCCTCAGCCCCGGACCCCAAATCCGGCCTCAGCCCCACCCACCCCGTGCCCCTCATTCAGCCCCATGCCTGCCCCCATCACTCAGCCTCAGCCAGGGCCCCCGATGCGGCCCCAGCCCCACCCCCCAATGTCACTGCTCCCCCAGTTTCCCCTGTCAGACCCCCCCGCACACTCTGTACCTGATTCACCCCCAGCCTCACACCTATGGCAACCCTATTGTGTCCCCTCCCAGTGTTGCTCTGATCACCTCTATCCCAAATCTGCCTCACTACATCCTGATGCTCGCATTCCCCCCATTGCACTCTGACCCTCCATCGCATCCTGATCCTCCTAATGTAACACCTCCAGCCCCCCCATTGTATCCTGACCCCCCGTTTCCCCGTTGCACTGCAACCCTATTGCAGCAACCCTGTTGCAACCCTCCATCCCCCTGTTGTGGCTTGATCCTCCCATTTTACCCAGTGTGACCCCCCCAGCACCCCCAATTGCATCCTGAACCCCTGTTCTCCTTCTTTGTAAATCCTCCAGCCCCCCCTCGCCTCCTGGCACTCCCATTTCCCCTCACTGCAGCCCCTCCAGCCCCCATTGTACCCCAACCCCCACCTTGCCCCCATTACAAACCCTGCATCCCCGATTCCCACCTGACCCCCATCTCCCTTATTACCATCCTCACCCCTACTCCCCATTCCTGCCCACCCCAAGTCACCCCATTCCCCAAACAATCCCCCACTCACCCCCTGAATTCCCCACACCAAGCCACCACTCATCCTCTCACTCCTAACTTCCCCTCACCCCAAACCCTCATTCATCCTCTCCCCACACAACTTTCCCCTCACCCTCCCTGCACCCCCAGCCCTCCACTCACCCTCCCAACCTCCCCTCCCAAGCCCCTGTTCACCCTCTCACCTTCATTCCAAGGCTTCCATTCACCCTCTCCACCTTCAGCCTCCCCCCTGCCCTAAGCTCCCCTTTTACCCTCCCACCTCAAACCCTGTCATTCCCCCTGTCCCGATCAATCCAAGGCCTTCACTCACCCTCTCCCCCACAAACTTTCCCCCAACTGCTCCTCCCCAAGCCCTCCCTTTACCTTCTCCCTCATTCCTCCTCCACCCGAAGCCCCCTGTTCACACTCCTCCCATCACCCCAAGCCCCCCATTCACCGTCCCCCCACGGTGCCCGGCTCCTTAAGCCCCCCTGACCCCGTGCCCCTCTGCCAGCCCCCAGCCATGGCGTGCAGCCTCAAGGACGAGCTGCTCTGCTCCATCTGCCTGAGCATCTACCAGGACCCGGTGGGGCTGGGCTGCGAGCACTACTTCTGCCGCCGCTGCATCACCGAGCACTGGGTGCGCCAGGAGCCGCAGGGCACCCGCGACTGCCCCGAGTGCCGCCGCACCTTCCCCGAGCCCACGCTGGCCCCCAGCCTCAAGCTGGCCAACATCGTGGAGCGCTACAGCGCCTTCCCCCTGGACGCCATCCTGGGGGCCCAGCGCAGCCCCTTCCCCTGCAAGGACCACGAGAAGGTGAAGCTCTTCTGCCTCACCGACCGCGCTGTCGTCTGCTTCTTCTGTGACGAGCCAGCCATGCACGAGCAGCACCAGGTCACCAACGTGGATGACGCCTTCGAGGAGCTGCAGGTGGGTCCCTGTGGGATTCCTTTCCCTGAGGGGCTCCTCGGGGCTGCTGTGTCCGGCTGGTCCCTCTCGCCTCCATGGTAGTGCCCTTCCCTTTTGTCCCTGCACTTGTCCTGAGTCCATGGGGGTCAGTCCTGTGGCTTCCTCCCATCTCTCTGACCCTGCACCCCTTCTTTTCCCTCTCAGGGTCAGCCCTGTGCCTTCTTTCTGTATGTCTGTCTGTCCCTGCACCCCATCTCTGCCCTTTGGGGTCAGTCCTGTGGCTTCTTCCAGTCCATCTGTCCCTGCACTCCTTTTCCTTCCCAGGGTCAGCATCCTGTCATTCTGTCCGTCCCTGCACCCCTCCTGTCCCCATGGAGGTTCAGAGGGGTCAGTCCCATGGCTTCCTCTGGTCTGTCTGTCCCTGCACCCCTCCAGTCCCTATGGGGGTGTCATCCCTGTGCCGTTTCCCTGTCTGTCCCTGTGTGCCTGCACCTCTTCTTTGTCAGCACCAGTCCCGTGCCTTCCCCCATCGGTCTGTCTGTCTCTGCACCCCTCCTGTCCCCATGGGGGTTGGTCCTGTGACTTCCTCCTGCACCCTGTGTTTTCCTGCACTCCTTTTCCCTGTTGGAGTCAGTACCATGACTCCCTCCTGTCTGTCTGTCTCTCACCCCTCCTGTCCCCACTGGGGTCAGCTCCATGCCTTCTTTCTGTCTGTCTGTCTGTCCCCACAGCCCTTTTGTCTGCATTGGGGTCAGGCCCATGGCCTCATCCATCCATCCCTCCATCCATCCATGCATCCATCCATCCATCCATCCCTCCATCCCTCCATCCCTCCATCCCTCCATCCCTCCATCCATCCCTCCATCCATCCATCCATCCATCCATCCCTCCATCCCTCCATCCCTCCATCCCTCCATCCATCCATCCATCCCTCCATCCATCCCTCCCTCCATCCATCCATCCATCCATCCCTCCATCCATCCCTCCATCCATCCATCCATCCCTCCATCCCTCCATCCCTCCATCCCTCCATCCATCCATCCATCCCTCCATCCCTCCATCCCTCCATCCATCCATCCATCCCTCCATCCATCCCTCCATCCATCCATCCATCCCTCCATCCCTCCATCCCTCCATCCCTCCATCCATCCATCCATCCATCCATCCCTCCATCCATCCCTCCCTCCATCCATCCATCCATCCATCCCTCCATCCATCCCTCCATCCATCCATCCATCCCTCCATCCCTCCATCCCTCCATCCCTCCATCCATCCATCCATCCCTCCATCCCTCCATCCCTCCATCCATCCATCCATCCCTCCATCCATCCCTCCATCCATCCATCCATCCCTCCATCCCTCCATCCCTCCATCCCTCCATCCATCCATCCATCCCTCCATCCCTCCATCCCTCCATCCATCCATCCATCCCTCCATCCCTCCATCCCTCCATCCATCCATCCATCCATCCCTCCATCCATCCCTCCATCCATCCATCCATCCCTCCATCCCTCCATCCCTCCATCCCTCCATCCATCCATCCATCCCTCCATCCATCCATCCCTCCATCCCTCCATCCCCACTTCTGCCGCTGTCCCCCTGGGATCCCCCTTCTCCATCGCCACTGGGAGTCCTTGGGAACCCCCAAATCCCCCCATGGCTGAGCTGCCCCCCAAGGAGGTCCTTCTAATCCAGGACCTGTTACCTCCCACCCCAGGCAGGACCCTCATTGCACAGGGACCACCCATGGCCTGGTCATCCCACAGCCCCATAACCCCATGGTTGGTTTGGGTGGGAAAGCTCCCTGTGGGATCCCTTTTTTCCCCCAATCACCAGTTTATGGATTTTCCCTCCCTGTCCCCAGCGGGAGCTGAAGGAGCAGCTCCAGGGGCTGCAGGAGAGTGAGCGTGGCCACACAGAAGCCCTGCAGCTCCTCAAGAAGCAGCTGGCTGAGACCAAGGTACATGGGACACCACTGTCACCCCTGGGGACCCCCTGTTTTCCCCAGCCCTTCACAGCTCCCCAAAGCAGAGCTGGGGTCAACCTCATTGCCACCCCAATGACACCCCAACCCTGACCCTCACCAGCCTGGTTTTGAGACTTCCAAACACTCCAAACTCTACAATTTCCCATGGATTTCCCCATTTTTTCCTTCTGTGGTACCCCAATGGGGCTGCTCAGCCCTCTGTAATTTCCTGCAGTAGTGCTTTGATTTATCTTTTTAATTAAATTATCTCCTCACTCAGGGGTTCAGTGTCCAGTGAGGTTCAATTTTCTCCCTATCCCCACCAGCAACTGAGGTAGGGGTTTTTTAGGTTTTAGGGGTTATTTTAGTTTGGTTTTTTTTTTTTAGTTTGGATTGGTTTCTTGGATTTTTTTTAGGGGGTTTTAAGGTGTAATTTGAAAAGTTTGGGAATTTATTAGAGGGTTTTAGGAGGGTTTTAAGGTTTTTAAAGGCTCTCTTAAAAGGTTCTTTAAGAGCTCTTTAAAGTTTTTTTTGAGGTTTGTTCAGGGTTCTTTCCGAGGTTCTTTTAGGGTTACTTTTGGGTTCTTGGAGGGGTTCTTTTAGGGTTCTTTGTAAGGTTCTTTGGGAGTTTTTTTAGGGTTCCTTTAGTTTTTTTCGGGGAGGTTCTCCTAGGGTTCTTTGGAAGGCTCTTTGGGTAGTTCTTCTAGGATCCTTTTAGTCTGTTATTTTTTAAGGGTGCAAGACCGAATCCACCCCTGTAGCCCCCGGAATTCCCTGATCTGATGCCCTTGTAGACATTTCTTTGGGGGTTGAGGAACCCATGGAGTGACCCTCCGAGCTTTGGGTGCCCCTAACACCCCATTGCCCCCCAAGTCCTCAGCCAAGAGCCTGCGGGCGACCATCGGGGAGGCGTTTGAGCGGCTGCACCGGCTGCTGCGCGAGCGGCAGAAGGCCATGCTGGAGGAGCTGGAGGCCGACACGGCGCGCACGCTCAGCGACATCGAGCACAAGATCCAGCGCTACAGCCAGCAGCTGCGCAAGGTCCAGGAGGGCACGCAGATCCTGCAGGAGCGCCTGGCCGAGGCCGACAAACACGCCTTCCTGGCGGGCATGGCCTCCCTCTCCGAGAGGTGGGTGGCAGTGGGGGCACCCCGGGGTCCCTGGTGTCACCCCCACCTCGGCACCGTGTGTTCTCTGCAGGCTGAAGGGAAAGATCCACGAGACCAACCTGACCTACGAGGACTTTCCCACCTCCAAGTACATGGGCCCGCTGCAGTACACCATCTGGAAATCCCTCTTCCAGGACATCCATCCTGGTGAGGGCACAGGGACTGGGGAGGGGGGAGGGATGGGGAGGTCACCAGGGACTGGGGAGGGGTGAGGGATGGGGAGGTCACCAGGGGCCAGGACACACCAGTGAGGGTTGGGGAAGGGGATCACCCGTGAGGGAACGGGATGTCACTGACAAGGGATGGGGACATTACTGCCAAGGGTTTGGGACATCAGTGATGAGGAGCAGGGATACACCAGTAAGGGACAGGGTCATCACTGACAGAGGATGAGCACGAGGACAGGACATCCCAGTGAGGGATGGGGACAGGGCCACCCTGATGACCTTCCCCCGTGCCAGTAGTCACCCCAGTGGGACAGAGCCCCTGCACTGACTCAGGGGCCGCACTAACCCTCCTTCCCCCTGTCCCTGCTGTCCCAGTGCCAGCAGCACTGACGCTGGACCCTGGCACTGCCCACCACCGCCTCATCCTGTCGGACGACTGCACCATCGTGGCCTACGGCAACCTGCACCCGCAGCCGCTGCAGGACTCGCCCCGGCGCTTCGACGTGGAGGTGTCGGTGCTGGGCGCCGAGGCCTTTGGCGCTGGGGTGCACTACTGGGAGGTGGTGGTGTCTGAAAAAACCCAGTGGATGATCGGCCTGGCCCACGAGGCCGTGACTCGCAAGGGCAGCATCCAGATCCAGCCCAGCCGCGGGTTCTACTGCATCGTGATGCACGACGGGAACCAGTACAGCGCCTGCACCGAGCCCTGGACACGGCTCAACGTCAAGGGCAAGCTGGAGAAGGTGGGCGTCTTCCTGGACTATGACAAGGGGCTCCTCATCTTCTACAACGCTGACGACATGTCCTGGCTCTACACCTTCCGGGAGAGGTTTCCTGGGAAGCTGTGCTCGTATTTTAGTCCTGGGCAGAGCCATGCCAACGGGAAGAACGTCCAGCCGCTGCGGATCAACACTGTCCGTATCTGACGGGGGATTTTGGGGTGTCCCCCCGCCCTGCCGGCTGTTCTCCTGCTCCAGGAACTGGTCCCAGTGCTGGGCAGGGTCTGGCATTCCGCCCACTTCTCTCGGTCCTGTGCTTCCAGGGAATCCCAGTGCGGGGGGCTGGGATACGGCAATAAAGGATTTGGAGAGAAGGGGCTGGGTGGTGGAAGGCCCCAGGGTGGGGGTGCTGGGCTGGGGGCACCGTGGTGTGCCACGGCAGCAGCCTGTCACCATGCTGTGGCACTGTGCCGTGGCACTGTGCCGTGCTGGGCTGTGCCATGCTGGGCTGTGCCGTGCTGGGCTCTGCCATGGCAGGGGTGTCACACCGTGCTGGGGGGTACCGTGGGTGTCACACCGTGCTGGGGGGTACCGGGGGTGTCACACCGTGCCGGGGGGTACCCTGGGTGTCACACCGTGCTGGGGGGTACCCTGGGTGTCACACCGTGCTGGGGGTACCGCGGGTGTCACACCGTGTCAGGGTCACCATGCCTGGGACACTGACTGTGACGTGTGCCACACGTACTGTGCTGGGCCATGCCGGGTGTGCTGTGCTGGGGCAGGCTGTGCCACAGTGTCCCAACCCTGGGCAGGGCTGCGTGTCTCAATGCAGAGGACACTGCGTGTGGTGGAATGTATGGGGGGATGTACAGGAGCTGGGCTGTGTAGGGTGGGCTGTACAGAGGGTCTGATACATGGGGGGTGGGCTGTGTACGGGAGGTGGTACAGAGGAGGTGCTGTGTGTCAGGGTGTGATTTGGGGGTGTGATACACTGGGGTGGGCTGTATAGGGACATGCTGTAGGGGGGTTGTGTGTAGGGGCAGGGCTGTAGGGAGGTGTGATATATAGAGCTGGGCTGTATAGGGACATGCTGTAGGGGGGTTGTGTGTAGGGGCAGGGCTGTAGGGAGGTGTGATACATTGGGGTGGGCTGTATAGGGACATGCTGTATGGGGGTTGTGTGTAGGGGCAGGGCTGTAGGGAGGTGTGATATATAGAGCTGGGCTGTATAGGGACATGCTGTTTGGGGGTTGTGTGTAGGGGCAGGGCTGTAGGGAGGTGTCATACATTGGGGTGGGCTGTATAGGGACATGCTGTAGGGGGGTTGTATGAGGTGTGATATATAGAGGTGGGCTATATAGGGGGATGGTATATTGGAGGGTGATATCTAGTGGCTGTGTGGGGAAGCGTTACATAGGGGTGGGTTGTACCGTAGGGTGATACATGGGTGTGATGTTTAGGGCCTGGGCTGTGTCAGGAGTAGGGTATAATAGGAGAGAGATATAGGGGGCGAGCTGTACGGGGGATGAGCTGTACACGGATATATGGTGATATATAGGAGTGGGCTATTTGGAGGAACGCTAGGTAGGGCGGTGCTGTACAGGGGTGGGCTGTACGGGGGTGAGGCCGAGGGAGTGGGACATCCCGCTGGGGACACCGCGGGGACACCGGGGGGACACCGCGGGGACACCGGGGGGACACCGGGAGCAGCCCCGCCCCCGCCCGCCAGGCGGCGCTGTGGCACCCGGCCCGCGGGCTCCGCGCCTGCGCCCAGGGCGGGCAATCGAGCGCCGAAAGGCGGAAGCGGTGCGCTGCCATCTTGGCCCGGGCACAGCCCCTCCGGTACCGGGGAACGGGGGGTGCGCCGGGGCCTGGGGGAGCGAGGGGCCTGGGCGGCTTGGCTGGGGGCGGGAGGAGGCTGAGGCGTCACTGTGGGCCTGGGAAGGACCTTGCTGGGCACCGAGAGCTGGGGGTTGTGGGACTGGGATGCCTGTGGGTTTGGGGGAGGCTGTGGGGCGCGGGGGGCGCCTTGCGGGGCACTGAGGGCGGGGGGCTTGGGGGGTGTGATTTCTGAAGGGCTGAGGAGGCTTGAGGCCTCCTTGAGGCTGAGGAGGCTTGGTCAGGGGTCTCTAGGGGCAAGAGCGTGCAGGGGGCTGTGAGGATGGAGCGGGGTTGGGGGCTTTGGCATAAGGATGTCTGTGGGGTTGGGGGGCTTTGGCATGAGGGTTTCTGTGGGGTTGGGGGCTTTGGCATAGGGGTGTCTGTGGGGTTGGGGGCTTTGGCATGAGGGTTTCTGTGGGGTTGGGGGCTTTGGCACAGGGGTGTCTGTGGGGTTGGGGGCTTTGGCATGAGGGTGTCTGTGGGGTTGGGGGGCTTTGGCATGAGGGTGTCTGTGGGATTGGGGGCTTTGGCATAAGGATGTCTGTGGGGTTGGGGGCTTTGGCATAGGGGTGTCTGTGGGGTTGGTGGGCTTTGGCATAGGGGTGTCTGTGGGGTTGGGGGCTTTGGCATAAGGATGTCTGTGGGGTTGGGGGGCTTTGGCATAGGGGTGTCTGTGGGGTTGGGGGCTTTGGCATAAGGATGTCTGTGGGGTTGGGGGGCTTTGGCATGAGGGTGTCTGTGGGGTTGGGGGGCTTTGGCATAGGGGTGTCTGTGGGGTTGGGGGGCTTTGGCATGAGGGTTTCTGTGGGGTTGGGGGCTTTGCAATAGGGGTGTCTGTGGGGTTGGGGGCTTTGGCATAGGGGTGTCTGTGGGGTTGGGGGGCTTTGGCACAGGGGTGTCTGTGGGGTTGGGGGCTTTGGCACAGGGGTTTCTGTGGGGTTGGGGGTGCCTGGGGCCGGCAGCGGGCGGGTTCTGGGGGCTGTGTGAGGGGGTGAGGGGAGAAGCCTTGTGGGGGTCAGAGCGTCTCTGGGGGTGTGGCGGCACCTGAGGGGCTCAGGATGGGTTGGGGTGGGGGGAATCTCCTGGGAGGCTCCGAGGGGAGGCTCTCCTCAGGATGGGTTTGAGGGAATCCCCTCTGAGGGTGTCACTGGGGCACCCCACGGGCGCCTCCTTTGTCTGGGGGTGTCACGGGCGGGGGGGCCCCGTGGGTGGGCCCGGGGCTCCCGGGTCACCCCCCCCGGTGCCGTAGCCATGGATCCGGGCGCGGGGGCGCGGAAGGAGCGGCCGAAGCCGCGGGAGCCAGCGGCTCGCCTGGAGAAGGCCAAGCAGAGGTCGGCACAGCAGGAGCTGAAGCAGCGGCAGCGGGCGGAGGTGGGAGCACGGGAATGGGGAGGAACACGGCCCGGGCCGCGGCCGAGCCCCCTTTGCCATCCCCCCTTTCCCAATCCCAGATCTACGCCCTGAACCGGGTGATGACGGAGCTGGAGCAGCAGCAGTTCGACTCCTTCTGCAAGCAGATGCAGGGATCCGGGGAATGACAGCCCGGCCCCTGCCCGGCCCCCCCCACCCTTTTCTTACCCCCCGGTATTTATTATCAAATTGCCCTTTTTATATCAATAAACTCTGTGCTGGTTCTCTGTCTCCTGCCGTCTGCTTGCTCTGGGTGGGAATGGCGTGGGGGAGGCCAGAGCAGGGCTGATGCCAGAGCAGCTGTGGCACCGGGTGCCAGCTCCGGCCGGGCCCCATCCCGGCGCTCCCTGCCGCAGGGAGGGCTCCTGCCCCCCCGGAGCTGGGATTTATCCCGGGGGGACGTTCCCTGCCGCAGGGAGGGCTCCTGCCCCACCCCCCGGAGCTGGGATTTATCCCGGGGGGACGTTCCCTGCCGCAGGGAGGGCTCCTGCCCCCCCGGAGCTGGGATTTATCCTGGAGGGACGTTCCCTGCCGCAGGGAGGGCTCCTGCCCCCCTGGAGCTGGGATTTATCCCGGGGGGACGTTCCCTGCCGCAGGGAGGGCTCCTGCCCCCCCCACCCCGGAGCTGGGATTTATCCCGGAGGGACGTTCCCTGCCGCAGGGAGGGCTCCTGCCCCCCCCGGAGCTGGGATTTATCCTGGAGGGACGTTCCCTGCCGCAGGGAGGGCTCCTGCCCCCCCGGAGCTGGGATTTATCCTGGAGGGACGTTCCCTGCCGCAGGGACGGCTCCTGCCCCCCCGGAGCTGGGATTTATCCTGGAGGGACGTTCCCTGCCGCAGGGAGGGCTCCTGCCCCCCTGGAGCTGGGATTTATCCCGGGGGGACGTTCCCTGCCGCAGGGAGGGCTCCTGCCCCCCCCACCCCGGAGCTGGGATTTATCCCGGAGGGACGTTCCCTGCCGCAGGGAGGGCTCCTGCCCCCCCCGGAGCTGGGATTTATCCCGGAGGGACGTTCCCTGCCGCAGGGAGGGCTCCTGCCCCCCCGGAGCTGGGATTTATCCCGGAGACACGTTCCCTGCCGCAGGGAGGGCTCCTGCCCCCCCGGAGCTGGGATTTATCCTGGAGGGACGTTCCCTGCCGCAGGGAGGGCTCCTGCCCTCCCGGAGCTGGGATTTATCCCGGGAGGATGTAGCAGGAGCCACCTCTCGCAGCTGCTCCCGCTGCCAGAGCCAGCCCGGGGATCCTGAGTGTTTCTCCAGCACCAGGTTTGACCTTGGCTTCCTTCCTCCACCCACACCCTCTGTGTTGCAGCTCCAGCCGCTGCTGTCCAACAGCCTCAGGCTTTCCAGAGGCTTTGGATCAAGTCCTGCTTCCCCCCCGTTCCCTGCCCCAGCAGTGTCGCACTGGGGGGGTGAAAATAAACTGCATTTGGGATGGTGTCGCAGCCACAGGTTAAGGGGTAAATTCCAAACTCTTCCCAGTGGATCCCAAGTCGGAAACCCTCTGGAAGTTTGATCAGCATCTTCCTCCTCCCATCCGGGGAGGGCCTTCCTCATTTCTGGAGTGTGACCCTCCCTTTGTGATGAATTCCCACTGGGAATTCACTGTGAGTGATCCCTAAACTTCAGTCTCCTGTGCAGAGAAGGGCTTGGGGGGTCTCTTGTCAGGGCTAAATTTCCTGTTTCCCAAGGATTTGGAGGTCTCTGCTGCTGGTGTGGGAGATGGGGGTTCCCTCTCCCCCCCAAAAGCACAGGGATTTGGGGGCTGCCCTGACACTGAGCCTTTCTCTCTTTTTACCTCAAGAGGCTCCTTCTGCCACCCGTACGTGTTCAGTGGGAAGAGTGAAGGGAGGCAGCAGCACCCGGAGGAAGGACGAGGAGAACAAGGATGAGGATGAGGATGAGGAAGGCTTTACTAGGCTCCAGGGAGGGCTCAGGCCTTGCAGCTCCAGAGGGCGAAAGGGAAGATGATGTAGGACGTGGCCCAGGCCAGGCAATAAACCGCAGCCACCGCCGTCGGTGCCAGCAGGACGGCCACCACCCCTACAGAGCAGGAGAATCCTTGGGGGTCTGCTCTTCCTCCCCCTGCACCGTCCCCAGAGGTCCATCCCCGTCCTTACCTCCAGCATAAACCAGTTTCTTCCAGCGCTGTGACTCCAGCACCCTGTCGTGGGGGTAGAGGCCGCAGTCGGCCATGAAGAGCCCCATGGCAGCCGCGGCCACGCGGAGCAGGGCCACCTGTCCCCCGGTCAGCAGGAAGGTGCTGGCCAGCAGCGCCGAGGCGTAGGGGCAGGGCAGCCCCCGGTAGGTGAAGGGGATCCCTGTGGGGTGTCAGGAGTTCAATGTGGGGTGGTGGGGTGGGGGCAAAGCCCCAGACTGCCCACCCCCAGGGAGTGCTCTTACCGCTGGAGAAGAAGCAGAGGCGAGCGAAGACGGCCAGCACGTAGGCGAGGGTCAGCAGCCCGCCCAGCACACCCTCGGGCTGCAGCAGCAGCGCCGTGCCCAGCCCGAAGGTGGTGAAATCAGCAAAGTCATCCAGCTTGGCACCTGTGGGGGGCAGCAAGGGGCAGGTGCCAGGTGGGCACCAGGCACAGGGGACACCCTGAGGGTCGCCCCTGGGCCGGGGGGGACGCACTCACCCAGCGCCGAGCAGGCGTCGAGCTGCCCGGGCCACGGCCCCGTCGGCCAGATCCAGCAGGAAGCCCAGGAGCAGCAGCCAGCAGGAGTAGTGGTATTGCCTGGCGGGGAAACCCCACTTCTCAGTCCCTGCTCCCCTCTGTTTCACCCCATTTCTCCCTTGGTTACCCCATCTATTGAGGGTGGAAGTTAGCCCTGCCACCAGGGTGGCCACAGAGAGAGCAGAACTGGGGTGATCTCCACTTTTCATCTTGTCTTCGCCCTATTTCCCCTTTTTTCCAACAAAAGTGGGGATGACCTCCACTTTGCAACCTACTTTTTCATCCTTTTTTTAAATTTTTTTTTTATTTTCCCCAGTTCCCCTTCCATCCCCACCCCTCTCCACTTACTTTGGATGAAGGAGAGCCTGACTGCAGAGGCTGGCATTGGAAGGAGCAGATCCAGGGTGACCCCCACTTCCCAACCCTTTTTCACCACATTTACTCCTTTTTCACCCTATTTCCTCCTTTTTCAATACATTTCCCACATTTTCCAGAAAAACTGGGGTGACCCCTGCTTCTCAACCCTCTTTTTCACTCCTTGCCAGCCCATTTCCTCCACTTTTCCCCCCTCATCTGCAGAGGCCAAAGGTGAGGAGCCTCTGACCATGGAGAGAGCCAAACCACCACGTCCCCCACTTCTCATCCCCCTTTTTCTCCCCGTTCTGCTGTTTTCCCAGCAAAACCGGGCTGGCCCCCACTTTTCTGTGATTTCGGTTCTTCCCAGGTGGGCTACCAGGGGATTGTGCCCCCAGGGTTATCTCACACCCCACCCCACCTCCCCAAGGCACAGGGAAAAGGGTGAACCTCTTTTCACAGGAAGCAAAAAGCCACAGGAAGTACAGAAGTTAACCTACGATT
>JAJNNQ010000232.1:0-68621 GCA_027886175.1 Phylloscopus collybita
CCTCAGCCAAGCCCCAGTGGGATTGGGATGAGCCGGATCCGGCTCCCCCATTTCCCTCCCAGCCACAATTCCCAGTTGGATTTGGCTCCGTGCTCCTTTCCAAGAGATCCTTGGACTTCTGCATCTTCCAAATGCAGCGATTTTGGGATTTGGGAACATTGGAATCCTCCAAATGCGGCATTTTTGGGAATATGGGGGATTCGGGAATGTTTCCATCCTCCTTTTTGGGAACACGACCTTCAGGTTGGGACCACGCTCAAATTTCCCTGGAAAAAAATTTCCTTTCCAGTGGATTTTCCCCCACTTTGACCCTTTCCCATCATTGGCCCAGCCCCGCTGGGATCGGGATCAGCCGGATCCGGCTGCCGGGTCCCCCCTTTTTTTCCCATTCCCACCAGAATTCCCTGAGGAAGGAGCCACCCAACGACGGAGCTCGTTAAAAGCGTGGAAAACACAAATTTAATTAAAGCCAACCTCGCCTCTACCAGGGAAATAAATCCGTCCTGTTTCTTTTTTTTTTTCCAGGGAACAATGGATTTTTCCAGCCTTCCCGTGCCGGGATTCCTCCCTCTTTTCATCCCTCTCCTTTATTATCCCTGGCTGGGAGCAGGCTGCTGCCTGATTTCCATAAATTTGCATCAGGAATTGAGGAGGGGAAATGGAGGAGGGGAGAGGAAAAAAAAAAAAAAAAGAAAAAATCTCATTTTTCCAGCTTTTTCCAGCTGGAAAAATGAGATTTTTTTCTTTTTTTCTTTTTTTTTTCCCAGCCTGGAGCTGGCTCCGGAGAAAGGAGCTCCGGCTGGGGGGAGGGAAAAGGCAGGAAGGGGGGGGTGGGAAAGATCCTGGATTTTTCAAATCATTCCCTGGGTTTTGGTGGGGTTGTGTTGTTGTTGTTGTTGGGGGTGGGGGGTTTTTTTGGTGTTTTGTTTTGTTTTGTTTTGGTTTTGTTGTTGTTGGTTTTGGTTTTTTGGGGGGTTTTTTTGGGTTTTGGGTTTTTGGGGTTTTTTTTGGGTTTTTGTTTGGTTTTGTTTTTTGGGTTTGATTTCGTTTTTGTTTTGGGGTGGGTTTTTTGGGGTTTTTTTGTTTGGTTTGGGGGGGTTTTTTGGGTTTTTTGGGGTTTTTTTGTTTGGTTTGGGGGGGGTTTTTTTGGTTTTTTTGGGTTTTTTTTTTTTTTTGTTGGTTTGGTTTGGTTTGGTTTTGGTTTGGTTTTGGCCAAACCGAGTGAAAATCCACTGGAAAGGAAATTTTTTTCCAGGGAAATTTGAGCACGGTCCTAACCTGAAGGTCGTGTTCCCAAAAAGGAGGATGGAAACATTCCCGAATCCCCCATATTCCCAAAAATGCCGCGTTGGGAGGATTCCAAAGCTCCCAAATCCCTCATATTCCCAAAACTGAGCATTTGGAGGATGCGGAAGCCCAAGGATCCCTTGGAAAGGAGCCCGGAGCAAAATCCAACTGGGAATTGTGGCTGGGAGGGAAAAGGGGGAGCTGGATCTGGCTCATCCCAATCCCAGCTGGGCTGGGGATGGGAAAGGGCCAAAAAATCCATTGGAAATGCAATTTTTCCTGGGAAATTTGAGCATGGTCCCAACCTGAATGTCATACTCCCAAAAACGAGGATGGAAACATTCCCAGATCCCTCCTATTCCCCAAAACCGCCACGTTTGGAGGATTCCAACCTTCCCAAATCCCTCATGTTCCCAAATTTGCTGCTTTTGGAAGATTCCAACGTTCCCAAATCCCAAAACACCGCATTTGGAGGATGCAGAAGCCCAAGGATCCCTTGGAAAGGAGCACGGAGCCAAATCCAACTGGGAATTGTGGCTGGGAGGCCAAACTGAGGGAAAATCCATTGGAAGTGCAATTTTTCCTGGGAATTTTGAACATGATCCCAACTTGAACATCATATTCCCAAAAACGAGGATGGAAACATTCCCGAATCCCTCCTATTCCCAAAACCACTGCGTTTGGAGGATTCCAACATTCCCAAATCTCTCATGTTCCCAAATTTGCTGCTTTTGGAGGATTCCAACATTCCCAAATCCCAAAATCGCCGCATTTGGAGGATGTGGAAGCCCAAGGATCTCTCGGAAAGGAGCCCGGAGCCAATTCCAGCTGGGAATTGTGGCTGGGAGGCCAAACTGAGGGAAAACCCATTGGAAATGCAACTTTTCCTGGGAAATTTGAGCATAATCCCAACTTGAACGTCGTGTTCCCCAAAAAGGAGGATGGAAACATTCCCGAATCCCTCCTATTCCCAAAAACACCACATTTGGAGGATTTCAAGCTTCCCAAATCTCTCATGTTCCCAAATGTGCTGCTTTTGGAAGATTCCAACGTTCCCAAATCCTTCCCATTCCCAAAACCGCCGCATTTGGAGGATGCAGAAGCCCAAGGATCTCTTGGAAAGGAGCCCAGAGCCAAATCCAGGTGGGAATTGTGGCTGGAAGGCCAAACTGAGGGAAAACCCATCGGAAATGCAATTTTTCCTGGGAAATCTGAGCATGATCCCAACTTGAACGTCGTATTCCCAAAAACGAGGATGGAAACATTCCCAAATCCCCCATATTCCCAAAAACCGCTGTGTTTGGAGGATTCCAACATTCCCAAATCTCTTATTCCCAAAATTGCCACATCTGGAGGATTCCAACATTCCCAAATCTCTGATATTCCCAAATGTGCTGCTTTTGGAAGAGGCGAACACATCCAAGGATCTCTTGGAAAGGAGCCCGGAGCCAAATCCAGCTGGGAATTGTGGCTGGAAGGCCAAACTGAGGGAAAACCCATCAGAAATGCAATTTTTCCTGGGAAATTTGAGCGCGATCCCAACTTGAACGTCATATTCCCAAAAATGAGGATGGCAACATTCCCGAATCCCCCATATTCCCAAAAACGCCGTGTTTGGAGGATTCCAGCCTTCCCAAATCCCTCATATTCCCCAAAATGGGGCATTTGGAGGACTCCAACATTCCCAAATCCCTCATGATCCCAAATGTGCTGCTTTTGGAGGATTCCAACGTTCCCAAATCCCAAAACACCGCATTTGGAGGATGTGGAAGCCCAAGGATCTCTTGGAAAGGAGCCCGGAGCCAAATCCAGCTGGGAATTGTGGCTGGGAGGCCAAACTGAGGGAAAACCCATTGGAAATGCAATTTTTCCTGGGAAATTTGAGCGCGATCCCAACTTGAACGTCATATTCCCAAAAACGAGGATGGAAACATTCCCGAATCCCTCCTATTCCCAAAACCGCTGCGTTTCGAGGATTCCAGCCTTCCCAAATCTCTCATATTCCCAAATGTGCAGCTTTTGGAGGATTCCATCGTTCCCAAATCCCTCCCGTTCCCGAAAACGCCGCATTTGGGGAATGCAGAAGCCTAAGGATCTCTCGGAAAGGAGCCCGGAGCCAAATCCAACTGGGAATTGTGGCTGGGAGGCCAAACTGAGGGAAAATCCATTGGAAATGCAATTTTTCCTGGGAAATTTGAGCACGATCCCAACCAGAACGTCATATTCCCAAAAACACCGCATTTGGAGGATGCAAACATTCCCAAATCCCTCCCATTCCCAAAAACGCCACATTTGGAGGATTCCAGCCTTCCCAAATCCCTCCCATTCCCAAAAACGCCCTGTTTTGAGGATTCCAGAGTTCCCAAATCCCTCATACTCCCCAAAATGGAGCGTTGGGAGGATTCCAACATTCCCAAATCCATCCCTGGCGGCACACGGGGTGGTTTCGGATCTCCAGGCCCCGGATTTATCCTTTGGGATCTCCCCCGGGGTTGAGCTCAGTTTTTCAGCTTTTTTTTCCAAAAAAACTTATATTTTTTAACTTTTTTTGGTGCTTATCCCAAGGCTTGGGGTTGTTTCTGGAATTCCACCTTCCCACCGTTCCTAATCCAGGTGCAGCCAATTCCCTCCCAATCCGTTCCAACCCCGTCGTGCCCCCCTCCGCAAAAATGAAAATGAAAATGAAAATGGAAATAAAAATAAAAATAAAAATAAAAAAATAAAGATAAAAATAAAAATAAAAATAAAAGTAAAAATAAAAATAAAAATAAAAGTAAAAATAAAAGTAAAAATAAAAGTAAAAATAAAAACAAAAAGTAAAAATACCTGGATATTTTTTATTTTTTATTTTTTATTTTTTTTATATATATATATATGTATTTATTTTATTTTATATTTTTTATTTTTTTATTTTTTATGTTTTATGTTTTATTTTTTTATTTTTTATTTTATTTTTTATTTTTATTTTTTTAATTTTTACTTTTTATTTTTTATTTTTTTATTTTTTATTTTTTATGTTTTATGTTTTATGTTTTATGTTTTATTTTTTATTTTTTAAATTTTTTTATTATTATTATTTTTTATATTTTTTATTTTTTATTTTTTATTTTTTATTTTTTATTTTATTTTCTCCCGGCCAGGAGCAGGGGACAGACAAGGAGAAAAGGAAAGACGGATCCGAGGGAAGGAGGGAGGGAGGGAAAAGGGGGAGCAGCACGAGCCGCGGGGTTATTTTTAGGAGCTGCTGCCTTCGTTCGTTCGTTCGTTCGTTCGTGAGGGAGCGCTGCCAAAAACAGAAAAAAAAAAAAAAAAGAGGATTGGAAAAATAAAAATAAAAAATAAAACGAATCCCGGAGCCAGGTGCTGCCGCCTCGGGAAGAGCCCGGGGCTGGGTGGAGGTGGGGAGGAGAAGCTCAAGGTGAGAGAGAAAGGCAGGGAGGGAAAGAAGGGAATGATTTAATATAAAAAATAAATAATAAATAATAATAATATATATAAAATTATAATAATATATAAATATATATATTTATAAATATATAAAATGATAATAATATATAAAATATATAAAATTATAATAATGTATAAATATATAAATTTATAAATATATAAAATGATAATAATATATAAAATATATAAAATTATAATAATGTATAAATATATAAATTTATAAATATATAAAATGATGATAATATATAAAATATATAAAATGATAATAATATATAAATATATAAATTTATAAATATATAAAATGATAATAATATATAGAATATATAAATTTATAACAATATATAAATATATAAATTTATAAATATATAAAATCATAATGATATATAAAATATATAAAATGATAATAATATATAAAATATATAAATTTATAAATATAGAAATATAATAATATATAAATATATAAATATATAAAAATATATAAATATATAAATTTATAAATATATAAAATAATACTAATATATAAAATATATAAAATAATAATAAATAAATAATAAATAAATAAATAAATAAAAATAAATCGGGATTTGTGCGGGTTTGTTCTCTCGGATCTCTCTCACACCAGAATTGGAGGCTGGAGGTGAAGGATATATAAAATAATAATAAATAAATAATAAATAAATAAATAAATAATAAATAAATAAATGATAAATAAATAAAAATAAATCGGGATTTGCGCGGGTTTGTTCTCTCGGATCTCTCTCCCACACCAGGATTGGAGGCTGGAGGTGAAGGATTTTGGGAATGCTGCCACGCCCTCTGGATCGGGGAGGGTTTGGGGAGAGGAGACCCCATCCCCAAAAAACAAACCCCTCAAAGGAAAGGCCAGGACAGAGCTGAGACCCCAAAAATCCCGAGGGAACCCGTAGGGAGAAAAAATTCCCTGGCTCCCACTCTGGGGAATCCCAGCCCGCGCTGCCCCACCCCTGTCCCAAAAAATCTGAATCCCAAAAAATCTCTGTCCCAAAAAAAGCTGAATGCCCAAAAAATCTGAATCCCAAAAAATCTGCCTCCCCAAAAAATCTGCATCCCAAAAAATCTGCCTCCCCAAAAAATCTGCATCCCAAAAAATCTGAATCCCAAAAAATCTGAATCCCAAAAAATCTGCCTCCCAAAAAAACCTGCCTCCCAAAAAAATCTGAATCCCCAAAAAATCTGTGTCCCAAAAAAAATCTGCCTCCCAAAAAAATCTGCGTCCCAAAAAATCTGAATCCCAAAAAATCTGCCTCCCAAAAAAATCTGAATCCCAAAAAATCTGCCTCCCCAAAAAAATTTGAATCCCAAAAAATCTGCCTCCCCAAAAAATCTGAATCCCAAAAAATCTGCCTCCCAAAAAAATCTGCCTCCCAAAAAAATCTGCCTCCCCAAAAAATCTGAATCCCAAAAAATCTGCATCCCAAAAAATCTGTGTCCTAAAAAATCTGCCTCCCCAAAAAATCTGAATTCCAAAAAATCTGCCTCCCAAAAAATCTAAGTCCCAAAAAATCTGCTTCCCCAAAAAATCTGCATCCCAAAAAATCTGTGTCCCAAAAAATATGCCCCCCAAAAAAATCTGAATCCCAAAAAATCTGTGTCCCAAAAAAATCTGCCTCCCAAAAAAATCTGCCCCCAAAAAAATCTGAATCCCAAAAAAACTGCATCCCAAAAAATCTGCCTCCCCAAAAAAATCTGAATCCCAAAAAATCTGAATCCCAAAAAAATCTGCCTCCCAAAAAATCTGCCTCCCCAAAAAATCTGAATCCCGAAAAATCTGCCTCCCAAAAAATCTGCCTCCCCAAAAAATCTGAATCCCAAAAAAATCTGCCTCCCCAAAAAATCTGCCTCCCCAAAAAATCTGCCTCCCAAAAAATCTGCCTCCCAAAAAATCTGTGTCCCAAAAAATCTGAACCCCAAAAAATCTGCCTCCCAAAAAATCTGCCTCCCAAAAAATCTGAATTCCAAAAAATCTGCCTCCCAAAAAAATCTGCATCCCAAAAAAATCTGTGTCCCAAAAAATCTGAATCCCCAAAAAATCTGTGTCCCAAAAAAATCTGCCTCCCAAAAAATCTGAATCCCCAAAAAATCTGCCCCCCAAAAAATCTGCCTCCCAAAAAAAACTGCCTCCCAAAAACTCTGCCCCCAAAAAAATCTGAATCCCAAAAAATCTGCCTCCCAAAAAATCTGCCTCCCCAAAAAAATCTGAATCCCAAAAAATATGCCCCCCAAAAAAATCTGAATCCCAAAAAATCTGTGTCCCAAAAAAATCTGCATCCCAAAAATCTGCCTCCAAAAAAATCTGTGTCCCAAAAAATCTGAACCCCAAAAAATCTGTGTCCCAAAAAATCTGCCTCCCAAAAAATCTGCCTCCCAAAAAAACCTGCCTCCCAAAAAATCTGAATCCCAAAAAATCTGCCCCCCAAAAAATCTGCATGCCCAAAAAATCTGCCTCCCAAAAAATCTGAATCCCAGAAAATCTGCCTCCCCAAAAAATCTGCCTCCCAAAAAATCTGAATCCCAAAAAATCTGCCTCCCCAAAAAATCTGCCTCCCAAAAAATCTGAATCCCAAAAAAAATCTGAATCCCAAAAAAATCTGCCTCCCAAAAAATCTGAATCCCCAAAAAATCTGCCTCCCAAAAAATCTGCCTCCCAAAAAATCTGAATCCCAAAAAAAATCTGAATCCCAAAAAATCTGAATCCCCAAAAAATCTGCCCCCCAAAAAATCTGCCTCCCAAAAAATCTGCCTCCCAAAAAATCTGCCTCCCCAAAAAATCTGCCCTCCAAAAAATCTGCCCTCCAAAAAATCTGAATCCCAAAAAATCTGCCTCCCCAAAAAATCTGCATCCCAAAAAATCTGCCTCCCCAAAAAATCTGCATCCCAAAAAATCTGAATCCCAAAAAATCTGAATCCCAAAAAATCTGCCTCCCAAAAAAACCTGCCTCCCAAAAAAATCTGAATCCCCAAAAAATCTGTGTCCCAAAAAAAATCTGCCTCCCAAAAAAATCTGCGTCCCAAAAAATCTGAATCCCAAAAAATCTGCCTCCCAAAAAAATCTGAATCCCAAAAAATCTGCCTCCCCAAAAAAATTTGAATCCCAAAAAATCTGCCTCCCCAAAAAATCTGAATCCCAAAAAATCTGCCTCCCAAAAAAATCTGCCTCCCAAAAAAATCTGCCTCCCCAAAAAATCTGAATCCCAAAAAATCTGCATCCCAAAAAATCTGTGTCCTAAAAAATCTGCCTCCCCAAAAAATCTGAATTCCAAAAAATCTGCCTCCCAAAAAATCTAAGTCCCAAAAAATCTGCTTCCCCAAAAAATCTGCATCCCAAAAAATCTGTGTCCCAAAAAATATGCCCCCCAAAAAAATCTGAATCCCAAAAAATCTGTGTCCCAAAAAAATCTGCCTCCCAAAAAAATCTGCCCCCAAAAAAATCTGAATCCCAAAAAAACTGCATCCCAAAAAATCTGCCTCCCCAAAAAAATCTGAATCCCAAAAAATCTGAATCCCAAAAAAATCTGCCTCCCAAAAAATCTGCCTCCCCAAAAAATCTGCGTCCCAAAAAAATCTGCATCCCAAAAAAATCGCCATCCCAAAAAATCTGCATCCCCAAAAATCTGCCTCCCCAAAAAATCTGAATCCCGAAAAATCTGCCTCCCAAAAAATCTGCCTCCCCAAAAAATCTGAATCCCAAAAAAATCTGCCTCCCCAAAAAATCTGCCTCCCCAAAAAATCTGCCTCCCAAAAAATCTGCCTCCCAAAAAATCTGTGTCCCAAAAAATCTGAACCCCAAAAAATCTGCCTCCCAAAAAATCTGCCTCCCAAAAAATCTGAATTCCAAAAAATCTGCCTCCCAAAAAAATCTGCATCCCAAAAAAATCTGTGTCCCAAAAAATCTGAATCCCCAAAAAATCTGTGTCCCAAAAAAATCTGCCTCCCAAAAAATCTGAATCCCCAAAAAATCTGCCCCCCAAAAAATCTGCCTCCCAAAAAAAACTGCCTCCCAAAAACTCTGCCCCCAAAAAAATCTGAATCCCAAAAAATCTGCCTCCCAAAAAATCTGCCTCCCCAAAAAAATCTGAATCCCAAAAAATATGCCCCCCAAAAAAATCTGAATCCCAAAAAATCTGTGTCCCAAAAAAATCTGCATCCCAAAAATCTGCCTCCAAAAAAATCTGTGTCCCAAAAAATCTGAACCCCAAAAAATCTGTGTCCCAAAAAATCTGCCTCCCAAAAAATCTGCCTCCCAAAAAAACCTGCCTCCCAAAAAATCTGAATCCCAAAAAATCTGCCCCCCAAAAAATCTGCATGCCCAAAAAATCTGCCTCCCAAAAAATCTGAATCCCAGAAAATCTGCCTCCCCAAAAAATCTGCCTCAAAAAAAATCTGAATTCCAAAAAAATCTGCCTCCCAAAAAATCTGCCTCCCCAAAAAATCTGAATCCCAAAAAATCTGCCTCCCCAAAAAATCTGCCTCCCAAAAAATCTGAATCCCAAAAAAAATCTGAATCCCAAAAAAATCTGCCTCCCAAAAAATCTGAATCCCCAAAAAATCTGCCTCCCAAAAAATCTGCCTCCCAAAAAATCTGAATCCCAAAAAAAATCTGAATCCCAAAAAATCTGAATCCCCAAAAAATCTGCCCCCCAAAAAATCTGCATCCCAAAAAATCTGCCTCCCAAAAAATCTGCCTCCCCAAAAAATCTGCCTCCCAAAAAAATCTGAATCCCAAAAAATCTGCCTCCCCAAAAAATCTGCCCTCCAAAAAATCTGCCCTCCAAAAAATCTGAATCCCAAAAAATCGGCCTCCCAAAAAATCTGAATCCCAAAAAAATCTGAATCCCCAAAAAATCTGCCTCCCCAAAAAAATCTGAATCCCAAAAAAATCTGCCTCCCAAAAAATCTGAATCCCAAAAAATCTGCCTCCCAAAAAATCTGAATCCCAAAAAAAATCTGCCTCCCAAAAAATCTGCCTCCCAAAAAATCTGCCGTCCCAAAAAATCTGCCTCCCAAAAAATCGGCCTCCCAAAAAATCTGAATCCCAAAAAAATCTGAATCCCCAAAAAATCTGCCTCCCCAAAAAAATCTGAATCCCAAAAAATCGGCCTCCCAAAAAATCTGAATCCCAAAAAATCTGCCTCCCCAAAAAAATCTGAATCCCAAAAAATCTGCCTCCCAAAAAATCTGCCTCCCCAAAAAATCTGCCTCCCAAAAAATCTGTGTCCCAAAAACTCTGCCTCCCAAAAAAAAATCTGAATCCCAAAAAATCTGTGTCCCAAAAAATCTGAATCCTCAAAAAAACTGTGTCCCCAAAAACCTGCCTCCCCAAAAAATCTGCCTCCCCAAAAAAATCTGCCTCCCCCAAAAAAATCTGCCTCCCAAAAAATCTGCCTCCCAAAAAAATCCAAACCCCAAAAAATCTGAACCCCAAAAAATCTGCCTCCCCAAAAAATCTGAATCCCAAAAAATCCGCCTCCCCAAAAAATCCGCCTCCCAAAAAAATCTGCCTCACAAAAAAACTGCCTCCCCAAAAAAATCCCCAGGGATGGCTCCTGATTTATTTATGGGGAAAAGTATTAAATATAAAACAGATAAAAACGTGTGAAAAAAAATATAAAATAAAATAAAAATAAAATAAAACCCGGGAAAAGCCGGGGGGAAGCGGGGAAGGACGCGAATCCCTCTTCTCCCAAGGAAAAAAGGGAGGGAGAGGCGGGAGGAGCCGGGATGGGATAATCACGGATCTCCTCCTTCCCTCCCTGCCTCCTCTTCCCTGGTTTTTTTTTGGGTTTTTTTTTCCTTCTTCCTCCCCCCCCCCGGAGCGAATCCATCGCCTCCTCGCTCTTTTCGGAGCCGCTGTCATCACCTTGTCACACCGGCGAGGCCGAGCCGGGCTCTGAGTGAGAAAAAAAAATATCCGGGAAAAAAAAAAAAATCCGGGAAAAAAAAAATATCTGGGAAAAAAAAATATCTGGAAAGAAAAAAATCTGGAAAAAAAATCCAGAAAAAAAAATCTGGAAAGAAAAAACTCAGGAAAAAAAAATATCTGGGAAAAAAAAAATATCTGGAAAAAAAAATATCTGGAAAAAAAAATATCTGGAAAAAAAAAATCCGGAAAAAAAAAATCTGGAAAGAAAAAAATCTGGAAAAAAAAATATCTGGGAAAAAAAAAATTGGAAAAAAAAATATCTGGGGAAAAAAAAAATCTGGAAAAAAAAATATCTGGAAAAAAAAATATCTGGAAAAAAAATATCTGGAAAAAAAATATCTGGAAAAAAAAAATCTGGAAAAAAAAATCTGGAAAAAAAAAATCCGGAAAAAAAAAATATCCGGAAAAAAAAAAAATCCGGAAAAAAAATATCTGGGAAAAAAAAATCATCCAGAAAAAAAAAAATCCAGAGGGGAAAAATAGAAAAAAACCCCCAAAATCGTGACATTCCGAAATCCTGCCCCCACCCCCGACCCCGCCGCCGCCTCCAAACTCGGTTTGCCATCCCGATAAACGAAAAACCTGGGAATTTATTCTCCCAGGCCGAGGGAAGAGGGATCGGGGAGGTTGGGAGGGATCTCCAAGGTGGTGGAGGTCGAGAGCACCGAGCACGGCCCGCCCTCCAAAGGGGGTTTGAAGGCTTCCAGGGGTGGGAATTCCGTCGTTTCCTTGGGAAAAAAGAAGGAGGAGGAAGCCAGGAGATGGGCCAAGCCTTGCTGGGGGCTTTGGGAAGGAGAAGGCCAAGTTGGGCTTTGGGAAAGAAAGAGTTGAGTTGGGTTTTAGGAGGAAAGGGCTGAGTTGGGTTTTGGGAAGGAGAAGGCCAAGTCGGGCTTTAGGAATTTAGGAATTCCATCGTTTCCTCGGGAAAAAGAAGGGGGAGGAAGCCAGGAGATGGGCCCAGCCTTGCCGAAGGCTTTGGGAAGGAAAGGGCTGAGTTGGGTTTTGGGAAGGAGATGGACAAGTCAGGCTTTAGGAATTCAGGAATTCCATAGTTTCCATGGGAAAAAGAAGGAGGAGGAGGAAGCAAGGAGATGGGCCAAGCCTTGCCGGGGGCTTTGGGAAGGAGAAGGCCAAGTTGGGCTTTGGGAAAGAAAAAGCCAAGTTGGGCTTTGGAATGAAAAGGCCAAGTTGGGTTTTGGGAAGGAAAGAGCTGAGTTGGGTTTTGGGAAGGAGATGGCCAAGTCGGGCTTTAGGAATTTAGGAATTCCATCGTTTCCTCCGGAAAAAAAGAAGGAGGAGGAAGCCAGGAGATGGGCCAAGACTTGTCAGGGGCTTTGGAAAGAAAGAGCTGAGTTGGGTTTTTGGGAAGGAGAAGGCCAAGCTGGGCTTTAGGAAAGAAAAGGATAAGTTGGACTTTGGAAAGAAAGAGCTGAGTTGGGTTTTGGGAAGGAGAAGGCCAAGTCGGGCTTTAGGAATTCAGGAATTCCATCGTTTCCTCAGGAAAAAGAAGGAGGAGGAAGCCAGGAGATGGGCCAAGCCTTGCCAAGGCCTGAGGAAAAGGAAAGAGCTGAGTTGGGCTTTGGGAAGAAAGAGCTGGGTTGGGTTTTGGGAAGGAGAAGGCCAAGCTGGGCTTTAGGAAAGAAAAGGATAAGTTGGGCTTTGGAGAGAAAGAGCCGAGTTGGGTTTGGGGAAGAAAGACAGTGCTGGGATGTTTTCTAAAGCTGGGCTTTAGAAAGGCCAAGTCGGGCTTTAGGAATTTAGGAATTCCATCGTTTCCTCCGGGAAAAAAGAAGGAGGAGGAAGCCAGGAGATGGGCCAAGCCTTGCCGGGGGCTTTGGAAAGAAAGAGCTGAGTTGAGTTTTTGGGAAAGAAAAGGCCAAGTTGGGCTTTGGAAGGGAAGAGCTGAGTTGGGTTTTGGGAAGGAGAAGACCAAGTTGGGTTTTGGAAAGAAAGAGTCAAGTTGGGTTTTGGGAAGAAAGAGCTGAGTTGGGTTTTGGGAAGGAGAAGACCGAGTTGGGTTTTGGGAAAGAAAAGGCCGAGTTGGGTTTTGGAAAGGAAGAGCCAAGCTGGGCTCCAGGAGGGAGAGGTCAAGTCAGGCTTTGGGAAGGAGAAGGCCGAGTCAGGCCCTGGAAAGGAGGAGGCGAAGGCAGATTCAGAAAGGAAGGAAGAGCCAAGTCAGGCTTTAGGAAGGAAAACCCAAATTGATCTCTGGCAGAAAAAGGCCAAGTCGGACTTTAGGAAGGAAAAGGCCAAGTCAGGCTTTAGGAAGAAAGAGCCAAGTTGGACTTTAGGAAGGAAAACCCAAATTGGGCTCCAGAAAAAAAGGCCAAGTCAGGCTTTAGGAAAGAAAAGGCCAAGTCAGGCTTTAGGAAAGAAAACCCAAATTGGGCTCCAGAAAAAAAGGCCAAGTCAGGCTTTAGGAAGGAAAACCCAAATTGGGCTCTGGATAAAAAGAGCCAAGTCAGGCTTTAGGAAGGAAAACCCAAATTGGGCTCTGGATAAAAAGGTCAAGTCAGGCTTTAGGAAAGAAAAGGCCAAATTAGGTTCTGCAAAAAAAATGCCAAGTCAGGCTTTAGGAAAGAAAGAGCTATGTTGGACTTTAGGAAGGAAAACCCAAACTGGGCTCTGGATAAAAAGGCCAAGTCCGGCTTTAGGAAAGAAAAGGCCAAGTCAGGCTTTAGGAAAGAAAACCCAAATTGGGCTCCAGAAAAAAAGGCCAAGTCAGGCTTTAGGAAGGAAAACCCAAATTGGGCTCTGGATAAAAAGGCCAAGTCAGGCTTTAGGAAGGAAAAGGCCAAATTAGGTTCTGCAAAAAAAAGGCCAAGTCAGGCTTTAGGAAAGAAAAGGCCAAGTCAGGCTTTAGGAAAGAAAGAGCTATGTTGGACTTTAGGAAGGAAAACCCAAACTGGACTCTGGATAAAAAGGCCAAGTCAGGCTTTAGGAAAGAAAAGGCCAAGTCGGATTTTAGCAATGAAGATCCAAGCCGGGGATAAAGCCGGGCTGGGGTCAAACCTCTTTGCAAAGCAGAAACCCCCTCGGGTTTATTTATGGCTTTTCCTCACTTTCGCTGTCCTTCCCGCTCCTTTCCCAGCCTGGGAACGGGGAGGAGGAGGAGGAGGAGGAGGAGGAGGAGGAGGAGGAGGAGGCCGGCAGGGATCTCCCCGGGCTGGCCTGACAAGGGCAGGACAAATGAGAGCGTTTAAGGCGCTAATTAAGCACTAATGACCGGAGGTCTGGGAGGTGAAATCGGCGCGGCGGGCTCAGCAATTTGTCAGGTTCCTCTTGCCAAAACCCCCCCGGGGCGGGAGGGAAGCGCGGCCGAGCCATTGACCCCATTACGGAGCCGAATAAAATATTTCCAGAATAAAAAACTCGCTTTATTCCCGAGGTTTTGGTTGGTTGGTTGGTTTTTTTGGGTTTTTTTCGGTTGTTTTTGGTTTTGGGTTTTTTTTTTTTGTTTTGGTTTTGTTTTTGTTTTTTTTGGGGGGTTTTTTGTTTGTTTGTTTTTTGGGTTTTTTTTTTGTTTTTTGTTTTTTTGGGGTTTTTTTTTGTTTGTTTTTGGGGGTTTTTTTTGTTTTTTGGGGGTTTTGTTTGTTTGTTTTTTGGGGGTTTTTTTTGTTGTTGTTTTGGGGGGGGTTTTTTGTTGGTTTTTTGGTTTTTTGGTTTTTTGGTTTTTGGGGTTTTTTTGGGTTTGTTTTTTTTTTGTTGTTGTTGTTTTTGGTTTTTTGTGGGTTTTTTGTTTGTTTGTTTGTTTTGGGTTTTGTTTGTTTGGTTTTTTCTTTGTTTGTTTGTGGTTTTTTTGTTGTGTTTTTTTTTTTTTGTTTGTTTTTTTTTGTTTGTTTGTTTTTTGTTTTTTTTTGTTTTTTTTTTTTGTTTTTTTCCGGAGCTCCCGGAGCTTAGAGCCGAGAGGTTTTTTTTGGGTTTTTTCTGGGGTGCTCAGGGGGGAGCTCAGATTTACAAAGTCCCCAGCCCCCACCCCAAAATTTTCCCCAGCTTTTTTGGTTTGGTTTGGTTTGGTTTGGTTTTTTTTGGGTTTTTTTGGTTTTTTTTTCCGGAGCTCCCGGAGCTCAGAGCCGAGAGGTTTTTTTTTTTGGGGTGCTCGGGGGGGGGGGCTCAGATTTACAAAATCCCCAGCCCCCCCCAAAATTTTCCCCAGCTTTTTTTTTTTTTTGGTTTGTTTTTTTTTTGTTGTTGTTTTTTTTGGGGGGGTTTTTTGGGTTTTTTTGGTTTTTTTGGTTTTTTTTTCCGGAGCTCCCGGAACTCAGAGCCGAGAGGTTTTTTTGTTTTTTTTTTTTTTTCTGGGGTGCTCAGGGGGGGGCTCAGATTTACAAAGTCCCCAGGCCCCCCCCAAAATTTTCCCCAGCTTTTTTGTTTTGTTTTGTTTTGTTTTGGGTTTTTTGGGGTTTTTTTTGGGTTTTTTTTCCAGAGCTCCCGGAGCTCAGAGCCGAGAGGTTTTTTTTTCTGGGGTGCTCAGGGGGGGGGGCTCAGATTTACAAAGTCCCCAGCTCCCCCCAAAATTTTCCCCAGCTTTTTTGTTTTGTTTCGTTTTGTTTTGGGTTTTTTTGGGGTTTTTTTGTTTTGTTTTTTTTTTTCCGGAGCTCCCGGAGCTCAGAGCCGAGAGGTTTTTTTGTTTTTTTTTCTGGGGTGCTCAGGGGGGGGCTCAGATTTACAAAGTCCCCAGCCCCCCCCAAAATTTTCCCCAGCTTTTTTTTTTTGGTTTGTTTTTTTTTTGTTGTTTTTTTGGGGGGGGGTTTTTGGGTTTTTTTGGTTTTTTTGGTTTTTTTTTCCGGAGCTCCCGGAGCTCAGAGCCGAGAGGTTTTTTTTTTTTGGGTGCTCAGGGGGGGGGGCTCAGATTTACAACATCCCCAGGCCCCCCCCAAAATTTTCCCCAGCTTTTTTTTTATTTTTATTTTTTTTTCCGCCCTTGGAAAAAGCGCCTTTGGAAACGTTGCAACCTCTTCCCGCGGTTATTTTTATCCAGGGTTATTTATGGAAAGGAATTGATTGTACTTGGGAGGGAAGGGCTGGGAAGGGATGAGAGCGGCGGTCTGGGCCAAGATTTTTGGGATTCGAGCTCTGCCAAAAGCTGCTGGGAGTTTAACCAGGAAAGCTCTGGAGCGAAACCTCCTGGTCCTTCCTCTGCTGCCAGAGACCCCAAACACGAGCGGATCCCAATCCAGGATCCCACCCTGCTGGGAAGGAGCTGGATCCAAGCTGGATCCAAGCTGGAGTGGTGGTTTTGGAAGAAGACAAAATTTTCCCCAGGATGTGAGGCCTGGCACCGGCAGAGGTTTTTAATTTATTTTTTTAGTTTCTGCTCCAGATCCTAAGGCCGAGCGGATCCCAATCCAGGATCCCACCCTGTTGGGAAGGGGCTGGATCCAAGTTGGATCCAAGCTGGAGCGGTGGGTTTGGCAGAAGACAAAATTTTCCCCGGGATGTTGAGAGGAGTTGGCGGCTCCAGGCCTGGCACTGGCTGAGGATTTTTAATTTATTTTTTTGGTTTCTGCTCCAGATCCTAAGGCCGAGCAGATCCCAATCCAGGATCCCACCCTGCTGGGAAGGAGCTGGATCCAAGCTGGATCCAAGCTGGATCCAAGCTGGAGCGGTGGTTTTGGCAGAAGACAAAATTTTCCCCGAGATGTTGAGGGGAGTTGGCGGCTCCAGGCCTGGAACGGGCTGAGGTTTTTAATTTATTTTTTTGGTTTCTGCTCCAGATCCTAAGGCCGAGCGGATCCCAATCCAGGATACCACCCTGCTGGGAAGGAGCTGGATCCAAGCTGGAGCCGTCCCCAGGGGTGGTGGTTTTGGCAGAAGACAAAACTTTCCCCGGGATGTGAGGCCTGGAACCGGCTGAGGTTTTTAATTTTTGGGTTTCTGCTCCAGATCCTAAGGCCGAGCAGATCCCAATCCAGGATCCCACCCTGCTGGGAAGGAGCTGGATCCAAGCTGGATCCAAGCTGGATCCAAGCTGGGGTGGTGGTTTTGGAAGAAGACAAAACTTTCCCCGGGATGTGAGGCCTGGAACCGGCTGAGGTTTTAATTTTTGGGTTTCTGCTCCAGATCCTAAGGCCCAAGGTTTCTCCTCCTCCTCCTCCCTTTCTCCAGCTGACTTCCTTTCCCTGGCGGATGATGCCAGCGGGATCCGGGATTTTGGCGGCAGAGGGAAAGGATGGGGGGGAAAAGAAAAAAAAAAACCAAAGTGGGATTGATCCCAAAAAAATGTATCCCAAATTATCCTAAAATATCCCCAAACCTGGCGGGAATGGAGAGGGGAGGGGAAGGACAAGGAAAAAAATTGTCGTTGTTGTGCCTCAAAAAATGTGGATGGATCCGGAAATATCCCAAAGGTTCACCCCATTAGGGGCTCCCAGTTCACCCCATTAGGGGCTCCCAGTTCATCCCATTAGGGGCTCCCAGTTCATCCCATTACAGCTCCCAGTTCATCCCATTACAGCTCCCAGTTCACCCCATTAGAGGCTCCCAGTTCACCCCATTACAGCTCCCAGTTCACCCCATTACAGCTCCCAGTTCACCCCATTACAGCTCCCAGTTCATCCCATTACACCTCCCAGTTCACCCCATTAGGGGCTCCCAGTTCATCCCATTACAGCTCCCAGTTCATCCCATTACAGCTCCCAGTTCACCCCATTAGGGGATCCCAGTTCATCCCATTAGGGGCTCCCAGTTCACCCCATTACAGCTCCCAGTTCATCCCATTACAGCTCCCAGTTCATCCCATTAGGGGATCCCAGTTCATCCCATTAGGGGCTCCCAGTTCATCCCATTACAGCTCCCAGTTCACCCCATTACAGCTCCCAGTTCATCCCATTAGGGGATCCCAGTTCATCCCATTAGGGGCTCCCAGTTCACCCCATTACAGCTCCCAGTTCATCCCATTACAGCTCCCAGTTCACCCCATTAAGGGCTCCCATTTCACCCCATTACAGCTCCCAGTTCACCCCATTACAGCTCCCAGTTCATCCCATTAGGGGCTCCCAGTTCACCCCATTACAGCTCCCAGCTCACCCCATTACAGCTCCCAGCTCACCCCATTACAGCTCCCAGTTCATCCCATTACAGCTCCCAGTTCACCCCATTAGGGGCTCCCAGTTCACCCCATTAAGGGCTCCCAGTTCACCCCATTAGGGGCTCCCAGTTCATCCCATTACAGCTCCCAGTTCACCCCATTAGGGGCTCCCAGTTCACCCCATTAGGGGCTCCCAGTTCACCCCATTACAGCTCCCAGTTCATTCCATTACAGCTCCCAGTTCACCCCATTAGGGGCTCCCAGTTCATCCCATTACAGCTCCCAGTTCACCCCATTACAGCTCCCAGTTCACCCCATTACAGCTCCCAGTTCATCCCATTACAGCTCCCAGTTCACCCCATTAGGAGCTCCCAGTTCATCCCATTACAGCTCCCAGTTCACCCCATTACAGCTCCCAGTTCATCCCATTACAGCTCCCAGTTCACCCCATTAGGGGCTCCCAGTTCATCCCATTACAGCTCCCAGTTCAGCTCATTTCATCTCCCAGTTCCCTCCATTAGGGGCTCCCAGTTCACCCCATTAGGGGCTCCCAGTTCAGCTCATTACATCTCCCAGTTCCCTCCATTAAGAGCTCCCTGTTCACCCCATTACAGCTCCCAGTTCATCCCATTACAGCTCCCAGTTCACCCCATTACAGCTCCCAGTTCACCCCATTAGGGGCTCCCAGTTCACCCCATTACAGCTCCCAGTTCATCCCATTGCAGCTCCCAGTTCATCCCATTAGGGGCTCCCAGTTCACCCCATTACAGCTCCCAGTTCATCCCATTAGGGGCTCCCAGTTCATCCCATTAGGGGCTCCCAGTTCACCCCATTACATCTCCCAGCTCATCCCATTACAGCTCCCAGTTCATCCCATTACAGCTCCCAGTTCATCCCATTACAGCTCCCAGTTCACCCCAGTACAGCTCCCAGTTCATCCCATTACAGCTCCCAGTTCACCCCATTAGGGGCTCCCAGTTCACCCCATTACAGCTCCCAGTTCACCCCATTAGGGGCTCCCAGTTCACCCCATTACAGCTCCCAGTTCATCCCATTACAGCTCCCAGTTCACCCCATTACAGCTCCCAGTTCACCCCATTACAGCTCCCAGTTCATCCCATTAGGGGCTCCCAGTTCATCCCATTACAGCTCCCAGTTCACCCCATTACAGCTCCCAGTTCAGCCCATTAGGGGCTCCCAGTTCACCCCATTACAGCTCCCAGTTCACCTCATTACAGCTCCCAGTTCACCCCATTAGGGGCTCCCAGTTCACCCCATTACAGCTCCCAGTTCACCCCATTAGGGGCTCCCAGTTCACCCCATTACAGCTCCCAGTTCACCCCATTAGGGGCTCCCAGGTCACCCCATTACAGCTCCCAGTTCACCCCATTAGGGGCTCCCAGTTCACCCCATTACAGCTCCCAGTTCACCCCATTAGGGGCTCCCAGGTCACCCCATTACAGCTCCCAGTTCACCCCATTAGGGGCTCCCAGTTCACCCCATTACAGCTCCCAGTTCACCCCATTACAGCTCCCAGCTCACCCCATTACAGCTCCCAGTTCATCCCATTAGGGGCTCCCAGTTCACCCCATTACAGCTCCCAGTTCACCCCATTACAGCTCCCAGTTCATCCCATTAGGGGCTCCCAGTTCATCCCATTACAGCTCCCAGTTCACCCCATTACAGCTCCCAGTTCATCCCATTACAGCTCCCAGTTCACCCCATTACAGCTCCCAGTTCATCCCATTACAGCTCCCAGTTCACCCCATTACAGCTCCCAGTTCACCCCATTAGGGGCTCCCAGCTCACCCCATTACAGCTCCCAGTTTACCCCATTACAGCTCCCAGTTCACCCCATTAGGGGCTCCCAGTTCACCCCATTACAGCTCCCAGTTCACCCCATTACAGCTCCCAGTTCATCCCATTACAGCTCCCAGTTCACCCCATTACAGCTCCCAGTTCACCCCATTAGGGGCTCCCAGTTCATCCCATTACAGCTCCCAGTTCATCCCATTACAGCTCCCAGTTCACCCCATTAGGGGCTCCCAGTTCATCCCATTACAGCTCCCAGTTCACCCCATTAGGGGCTCCCAGTTCACCCCATTACAGCTCCCAGTTCATCCCATTAGGGGCTCCCAGTTCATCCCATTACAGCTCCCAGTTCACCCCATTAGGGGCTCCCAGCTCATCCCATTAGGGGCTCCCAGTTCACCCCATTACAGCTCCCAGTTCACCCCATTAGGGGCTCCCAGTTCACCCCATTACAGCTCCCAGTTCACCCCATTACAGCTCCCAGTTCACCCCATTAGGGGCTCCCAGTTCACCCCATTACAGCTCCCAGTTCACCCCATTAGGGGCTCCCAGTTCACCCCATTACAGCTCCCAGTTCATCCCATTACAGCTCCCAGTTCACCCCATTACAGCTCCCAGTTCATCCCATTACAGCTCCCAGTTCATCCCATTAGGGGCTCCCAGTTCATCCCATTACAGCTCCCAGTTCATCCCATTACAGCTCCCAGTTCACCCCATTACAGCTCCCAGTTCATCCCATTACAGCTCCCAGTTCACCCCATTACAGCTCCCAGTTCACCCCATTAGGGGCTCCCAGCTCACCCCATTACAGCTCCCAGTTCATCCCATTACAGCTCCCAGTTCACCCCATTAGGGCTCCCAGTTCATCCCATTACAGCTCCCAGTTCACCCCATTACAGCTCCCAGTTCATCCCATTACAGCTCCCAGTTCATCCCATTAGGGGCTCCCAGTTCATCCCATTACAGCTCCCAGCTCATCCCATTACAACTCCCAGTTCACCCCATTACAGCTCCCAGTTCATCCCATTACAGCTCCCAGTTCATCCCATTAGGGGCTCCCAGTTCATCCCATTACAGCTCCCAGTTCATCCCATTACAGCTCCCAGTTCATCCCATTAGGGGCTCCCAGTTCATCCCATTACAGCTCCCAGTTCACCCCATTAGGGGCTCCCAGCTCACCCCATTACGGCTCCCAGTTCATCCCATTACAGCTCCCAGTTCACCCCATTACAGCTCCCAGTTCATCCCATTACAGCTCCCAGTTCACCCCATTACAGCTCCCAGTTCACCCCATTACAGCTCCCAGTTCACCCCATTACAGCTCCCAGTTCATCCCATTAGGGGCTCCCAGTTCATCCCATTAGGGACTCCCAGTTCACCCCAGTACAGCTCCCAGCTCACCCCATTACAGCTCCCAGTTCACCCCATTACAGCTCCCAGTTCACCCCATTAGAGTCTCCCAGCCCACCCCATTCCATCATTTCCCATTTTCCTCCAGGCCCATTAACAGCCGGGCTCCGGCTTTTATTCCCGGCTCCAAATGGAGCGGCTCCATCGATTTCCAGGGATCTTCTGCCGCTGATAGATTCCCAAACGTGCCGGGAATGCGGCGCTTCCCTCCCGTGCCGCCCCGGCCAAGCCTCCTTCCTCATTCCTTTGTAAAATTCCTCATTCCTCATCCCTCATCCCTCATTCCTTACTCCTGATTCTTTATTCCTTATTCCGCTGCAAGATTCCTTTTTCCTCGTTCTTTTTTCCCGATTCCTTTTCCCTCGTTCTTCATTCCCGATTCCTCTGCAAAATTCCTTATTCCTCGTTCCTTATTCCCGATTCCTTTTTCCTCATTTTTTATTCCCGATTCCTCTGCAAAATTCCTTGTTCCTCGTTCCTTATTCCCAATTCCTTACTCCTTTGCAAAAATCCTTATTCCTTATTCCTTATTCCTTATTCCTTCACAAAATTCCTCATTCCTCATTCCTTGTTCCTCTGCAAAATTCCTTTTTCCCAGTTCCTTATCCCTTCGCAAAAATCCTCATTCCTCATTCCTTCTTCCCGATTCCTTCTTCTTTATTCTTTATTCTTTATTCTTTATTTTTTATTCTTTATTCTTTATTCTTTATTCTTTATTCTTTATTCTTTATTCCTTATTTTTTATTCTTTATTCCTTATTCCCCTGCAAAATTCCTCATTCCTCATTCCCCGTTCCTTATTCCCGATTCCTAATTCCTTTGCGAAATTCCTCATTCCTTATCCCTTATTCCTTATTCCTTCGCAAAAAATCCTCCTTCCTCATTGCTCATTCCTTATTCCTTTGAAAAATTCTTTATTCCTTATCCCTTATTCCTTTGCAAAATTCCTTATTCTTTATTCCTCTGCAAAATTCCTTATTCCTCATTCCTTATCCCTTATCCCTTGTTCCTTATTCCTCTGCAAAATTCCTCATTTCTCGTTCCTTATTCCCAATTCCCAATTCCCAATTCCCAATTCCCTATTCCTCTGCAAAATTCCTCATTCCTTTTTCCTCTTTCCTCATAATTTATTCCTTATCCCTCATTCCTTATTCCCAATTCCTCATTCCTTTGGAAAAATCCTCATTCCTCCTTCATTATTCCTTATCCCTTGTTCCTTATTCCTTCGCAAAAATCCTTATTCCCGATTCCTTATTCTTTATTTGTTGTTCCTTATTCCTTATTCTTCATTCTTTATTCCTGATTCCTTATTCCTTGTTCCTTTTCAAAATTCCTTATTCCTCATTCCTCATCATTTATTCCTTATTCCCTATTCCTTATCCCTTACTCCTCATTCCTTATTCCTTATTTATTCCTTATTCCCGATTTCTTCGCAAAACTCCTTATTCCCTCCTCCAAATCCCATTTTTTTCCCCTCTTCAAAAATCCCATTTTTCCCCCCTCTTCAAAAATCCCATTTTTTCCCCTCTTCAAAAATCCCATTTTTTTCCCCTCTTCAAAAATCCCATTTTTATTCCCTCCTCCAAATACCTTTTTTTCCCCCCTTCAAAAATCCCATTTTTTTCCCCTCTTCAAAAATCCCATTTTTTTTCCCTCTTCAAAAATCCCATTTTTTTTTCCCCTCTTCAAAAATCCCATTTTTTCCCCCTCTTCAAAAATCTCATTTTTTTCCCCCTCTTCAAAAATCCCATTTTTTCCCCTCTTCAAAAATCCCATTTTTTTTCCCCTTCAAAAATCCCAATTTTTTTCCCTCTTCAAAAATCCCATTTTTTCCCCCTCTTCAAAAATCCCATTTTTTCCCCTCTTCAAAAATCCCATTTTTTCCCCTCTTCAAAAATCCCATTTTTTCCCTCTTCAAAAATCCCATTTTTTCCCCCCTTCAAAAATCCCATTTTTCCCCCTCTTCAAAAATCCCATTTTTTCCCCCTCTTCAAAAATCCCATTTTTTCCCCTCTTCAAAAATCCCATTTTTCCCCCTTTTCAAAAATCCCATTTTTTTTCCCTCTTCAAAAATCCCATTTTTTTCCCCCTCTGCAAATCCCCGGGAAAGCCCCACGGAGTTGAGGGGGTGGGTCCAGCGCTCCGAAAATTCCGAAAATTCCCATTTTTCCCAAACTTGATGGTTTTGGAGGCCTTTTCCAAGCTTGGTGGCTCCAGCAGGGAGAAATTCCCAATTCCCAGTCCCACCAGGTTCCCGTTTTCCTCCTTTCCGGCCCCATCCAAGCCGGAATTCCATGGAATTTTTGTCCCCTTTCACCCGGGTCTCCCCCAGTTTTGGGGTTTCCACCCCAGCGGGGTAAAAACAAAGGAAAAAAAATGTGGATTTTGGGTTTTTTTCCCCAAAAAATTCCCGAATTCCGGGTGTTTTTTCCAGCCGTTGTTGGCGCAATGCAGCACCAGCTCCCGGGCTGGAAGGGACGCAGGGAGCAATTCCTGCTTCCCAAATTAATGGCCTAATTCCAGGCCCTGCTAATTAAAGTCCTTTCCCGGGGCCGGAGGACGGAGGAAGTGGAGCAGATCCCAAAAAATCCAGGACACTGCAGGCACCGGAGCGACCCCAAAAAAAAAAAAAGGAGATTGGGGACGTCAAAGGTGCCCTGAGGGAGGCGCCCCCCATTCCAGAGGCTTGGAAAAGCTCCAGGCCGGGCTGGGATTTATGGAGCAGCTCAAGGAGAGGAGGAAAAACCAGTCTGGAGGAGGGGGGTGGCACAAAACCCATCCCAACCCCAGAGCCCATCCCAATCCCAGTCTGGGAAATGGGGAGGGAACAAATCCCATCCCAATCACAAATCCCATCCCAGTCCCACCCTGGAAAACAGGAATAGCACAAAACCCATCCCAGTCCCAATTCGGAGCACTGGGATGGCACAAATCCCATCCCAATCCCAGTTTGGGAAACGGGGATGGCACAAATCCCATCCCAGTCCCATTCTGGGAAATGGGGAGGGAACAAACCCCATCCCAATTACAAATCCCATCCCAATCCCAGTTTAGGATGGCAGAAATCCCATCCCAGTCCCATTTTGGGGTGGCACAAATCCCATCCCAATCCCAGTTTGGACACAGGGCTGGAACAAATCCCATCCCAATCCCAGTTGTGCATCCCATCCCAGAGACGGCACAGATCTATTCCTATTGCAGTTTGGGGTGGCACAAATCCCATCCCAATCCCAGTTTGGGATACGGGGCTGGAACAAAACCCATGCCAATCTCAGTTTAGGGTGGCACAAATCCCCATCCCAATCTCAGTTTGGGATACAGGTCTGGAACAGAGCTCATCCCAATCCCATTTAGGGAAATGGGGATGGCACAAATCCCATCCCAATTACAAATCCCATCCCAATCCCAGTCTGGGAAATGGGGATGGCACAAATCCCATCCCAATTACAAATCCCATCCCAATCCCAGTTTGGACACAGGGATGGAACAAATCCCATCCCAATCCCAGTTTGGGACTGGGGATGGCACAAATCCCATCCCAATCCCAGTTTAGGGTGGCACAAATCCCATCCCAATCCCATTCTGGGAAATGGGGAGGGAACAAACCCCATCCCAATTACAAATCCCATCCCAATCCCAGTTTAGGACGGCAGAAATCCCATCCCAGTCCCATTTTGGGGTGGCACAAATCCCATCCCAATCCCAGTTTGGAGTGGCACAAATCCCATCCCAATCCCAGTTTGGGATGACACAAATCCCATCCCAATTACAAACCCCATCCCAATCCCAGTTTGGGGTGGCACAAACCCCATTCCTGTTCCACTTTGGGGTGGCGCAAATCCCATCCCGGCCAGGAAAACTCAAAAACTGCGAAACTGGGGGAAAAAAAAAAATAAAGGGAAATTGCAATAATAATGGGGAAAAGTAAAGGAAAAAAAAGGAATAAAAGGTGGGGGGAAGTGGGAGGGGAAGGAGGAATTCCATAAATAATGGGGAAATTTAAAAAAAAAAAAAAAGGGAAAAAGGGGCAAAAACGGAGAAAATTTGAAATAATTGAAATATTTTCCCGGAATAAAGGGAAGGGGCTCAGCAGAGTTCGGATTTTCCTGGACACATCCGGAGGGAATTTTTTTTTTCCCCATTTTTTTTTTCCTCCCTGGACTGACTCCCGGATGCAAATCGGGAAAAAAAAACGGGAACAAATCGGTGGCGGTGTAAAAAAACCCAAAAAAACCAAAAAAACCCCCCAAAAAACCCCAAAAAACCCCAAAAAACCCAAAAAAACCCAAAAAAACCCCCACGAGGAGTGGGATTTCTCTTCCCTCCTCCGAAATCCCAAATCCATCCCCAAATCCAGGCGTTCATCCCTCGTTAATCACCCTGGAGATGTTTCAAGCGCTTGGCTGGCTGGGGGTTTTTGGGGAATTTTTTAGCTTTTTTTGTGGATTTTGGGAATTTTTTTTGTTTTTTGGGGAATTTTTTAGCTTTTTGGGGTTTTTTGGGAATTTTTTTTTTTGGTTTTTTGGGGTCTTTTGGGGAATTTTTTAGCTTTTTTGGGGTTTTTTGGGAATTTTTTTGAGGTTTTGGGGGTTTTTGGGGGAATTTTTTAGCATTTTTGGGGTTTTTTGGGAATTTTTTTTTTGGTTTTTTGGGGTCTTTTGGGGAATTTTTTAGCTTTTTTGGGGTTTTTTGGGAATTTTTTAGCTTTTTTTGGCTTTTTGGGAATATTTTTTGGTTTTTTTGCGGTTTTTTGGGGAATTTTTTAGCTTTTTGGGGGGGTTTTCGGGAATATTTTTTTGGTTTTTGGGTTTTTTTGGGGAATTTTTTAGCATTTTTGCGGTTTTTTGGGAATTTTTTTTTGGTTTTTTAGGTCTTTTGGGGAATTTTTTAGCTTTTTTGGGCTTTTTGAGAATATTTTTTGGTTTTTTTGCGGTTTTTTTTGGAATTTTTTAGCTTTTTTGGGGTTTTTTGGGATTTTTTTTGGTTTTTTGGGGTTTTTTGGGGGAATTTTTTAGCTTTTTTGGGGGAATTTTTTGGGGGTTTTGGGGTTTTTTGGGATTTTTTTAGCTTTTTTGCGGTTTTTTGGGAATTTTTTTGGTTTTTTGGGGCTTTTTTGGGGATTTTTTTAGCATTTTTGGGGTTTTTTGAGGGAATTTTTTTTGTTTTTTGGGGTTTTTTTGGGAATTTTTTTGGTTTTTTGGGTTTTTTGGGGGAATTTTTTAGCATTTTTGGGGTTTTTTGGGAATTTTTTTTGGTCTTTTGGGGTTTTGGGGGGAATTTTTTAGCTTTTTTGCGTTTTTTGGGAATTTTTTAGCTTTTTGGGGGTTTTTTGGGAGGTTTTTTTGGTTGTTTGGGGTTTTTTGGGGAATTTTTTGGGGTTTTTTGGGGAATTTTTTAGCTTTTTTGGGGTTTTTTGGGAATTTTTTGGGTTTTTTTTTGGTTTTTTGGGGAATTTTTTATATTTTGGTTTTTTTGATGTTTTTATCCTTGGATGAGGAACGGGAACATCGAGGGTGGGGGAGAAATCCCGGGAGGATCTCACGGGGCTTCCTGGGAGAAGGAGAAGCCCTTGGAGTGAGGGAATATCCGGGATTTTCCATGGAGGGTTCAGTGTGGATGGGAGGGAATGGATCCGGCGGGGAATGGGAGAGGAAGGAAAAGAGGGGGGATAAAGAAAATCCCAAAATTTTTTAGGGAGGGGAGGTCCCAGCCCAGGTTGCTGAAATGTCCCGGAATTCCTCCTGTCCAGGGGAAAAAAAAAAAAAAAAGATAAAATGAAATGAAATGAAATGAAATGAAATGAAATGAAATGAAATGAAATGAAATAAAATATAAAATAAAAAATCAAATCAAAAATAAAATAAAATAAAATAAAATATTAAAATAAAATATAATATAAAATAAAAAATAAAAAATAAAAAATAAAAAATAAAAAATATAAAAATATAAAATATAAAATATAAAAGAAAATATAAAATAAAATCAAATGTAAAATCAAATAAAAATAAAATAAAATAAAATATAAAATAAAATAAAATAAAATAAAATAAAAATTAAGATAAAATAAAATAAAATAAAGTAAAAAAATTAAAATAAAATATAAAATATAAAATATAAAATATAAAATAAAAATAAAATAAAATAAAATAAAATAAAATAAAATATAAAATAAAATCAAATGTAAAATCAAATAAAAATAAAATAAAATAAATAAAATAAAATATAATATAATATAAAATCAAATGTAAAATCAAATAAAAATAAAATAAAATAAAATAAATAAAATAAAATATAATATAAAATAAAATAAAATAAAATAAAAATTAAGATAAAATAAAATAAAGTAAAAAAATAAAATAAAATAAAATAAAAAATAAAATAAAATAAAATAGCAAATAAGGCAGAAAAAGAGCTTTTCCCCACCCACCGAATTCCCAGCCGGGCTGGGAGCCAAAAAATCCCAGGAAAAAAAAAATGATAATAAAATTCATATCCAGGTGCGCTGCTGCTGCCCAGCCCAGGTGGATTTGGGATTTGGGATTTGGGATTTGGGATTTGGGATTTGGGAACCCCAACCTCCTTTTCCGCCTCCTCGGGTCACGGATTCCGGCCCCTCGGCGGGAGCAGAACCAATTTCCCGACGTTTCCAATTAAATTTGCCGTTAATTAGGAGCTTCCAGGGGCGCTGGGGTTTTCCCGAATATCCTGATTAATATCCCGCGGAACAATGAGCGATTAATTAAAATTAATTACGTTTTCTCCGAGTTAATTGAATGATCGTTCCTGGGATGGGGAGAGGGGGGCTGGGAAGGAGAGGGGAGGGGGCGGTGATTCCCAAAATTCCGGGGTTTTTCTTGGCTTCCCAGAATTCCCTAAGGGATGGCGCTCCCAAAATTCCGGGGTTTTTCTTGGCTTCCCGAAATTCCCGAAGGGACGGTGCTCCCAAAATTCCCGGGTTTTTCTTGGCTTCCCGGAATTCCCTAAGGAATGGTGCTCCCAAAATTCCCGGGTTTTTCTTGGCTTCCCGAAATTCCCTAAGGAATGGTGCTCCCAAAATTCCCGGGGTTTTGCTTGGCTTCCCGAAATTCCCTGCCCCATCCCGGCGTTCTCCTGTTTCCGTGGGCTGGGATCTGGTGGGGTTTTCCAGGTGGAAAAAAAAATTGAATTAAATTAAATTAAATTAAATTAAATTAAATTAAAATAAAATAGAATAATAAAAAAATAATAAAAAACAAAATAAAAGAATAATAAAATAAAATAAAATAAAAGAATAGAAACTATAAAATAAAATAATAAAAAATAAAATGAAATAATAAAAAAATAATAATAAATAAAATAAAAGAATAAAAACTATATAATAAAATAATAAAAAATAAAAGAAAATAAAATAATAAATAAAATAATAAAAATAAATTAAAATAATAAAAACTATAAAATAAAAGAATAAAAACGATAAAATAAAAGAATAAAAACTATAAAATAAAATAATAAATAAAATAATAAAAATTAAAATAAAAGAATAATAAAATAAAATAAAAGAATAAAAACTATAAAATAAAATAATAAATCGATAAAATAAAAGAATAAAAACTATAAAATAAAATAATAAATAAAATAATAAAAATTAAAATAAAATAAAATAAAATTTTAAAAAAATTTAAAAAATAAAAAAAAATTAATTCCTGATGGGTCTGCTGGATAAACACGGCCAAGAAAACCGGGATTGGGAATGGGGGAAATGACCCCACAACGGTTTTGTTTTCAGCCCCAAAACCCAAAAAACCAACCAGTGGCTCCCAACCCTCGGGAATTCATCAGGGAAATCTGGGAGTTGTTCCATAAACTCTTGGAGCCCCCAATAAAAAAAATAAAAAATAAAAAATAAAAATAAATTAAAAAAAACCCCCACCCACCCCAAAACCAAACCAAAACAAACCAAAAGAAAAAAAAAATGAAAAAAAAGAAAAAAAAAAGAAAAAAAAGAAAAAAACCCCAAAAATAAAAATAAAAATAAATAAAATAAAATAAAATAAAATAAAATAAAATAAAATAAAATAAAAAAATAAAATAAAATAAAATAAAATAATAAAATAAAATAAAATAAAATAATAAAAAAAAAAAAGAACCCCACCCCCAAAACCAAATCAATCCCTGACAGCTCTGCTGGATAAACACCACCAAAAAAAAAACCAGGATTGGGAATGGGAGAAACGATCCCAGAAAATGGTTTCGTTTTCCTGGTTCCTCCCCAAAAACATCCCCCAAAAAAAACCCCGGGAAAGGAATTTCCGGCGCCTTCCGAGGCCGATCCGAGGAGGGGAGGGGAGGGGGGGTTTGATTTGAATTCCCTCTCCTGCCCCAATCCATGTGATCCAATCAGGGATCCGGCCCCTCGGGAACGGGTGATTAACGGAGTTAAATTTAGCCGGAGCTCGGCGGCGGAGGCGCCATGCATAAAACATCACGGCTCCTCGTTAGGCGCGGTTAATTACGCTTAATGGGGGGGCTGTCGGCGCGGGGATGGGGTGAAGGGTGGACCTCCCGACCTCCTCGCAGCTGGCCAGAGCCTGGGGAAGAGGCTGGGCATGGAGGCTTAATGAGATGGTAATTAGCGGGCAATTAACGCGCTCAGGGGTGGGGGTTTGGAGGGCCCGGAGGTGGAGGATGGGATGGGTTTGTCACCAGGGGTCTGGGGGGGGATGAGGGTCCTGGTGGTGCGACATTCCCAAGGGTTGGGATGAGGGTTTGGATCCCAGTGGGGTGGTTGGGATTGACGTCGTTACGGGTTCCTCCATGATGGGTTTGCTATGGGGTCAAGAACCGTGATGGGCTGGAGTCTGAATCCAGCATTCCCAAGGGTTGGGATGAGGGTCTGGATCCCAGTGGGGTGGTTGGGATTGACGTGGTTATGGGTTCCTCCATGATGGGTTTGCTTATGGGGTCAAGCACCATGATGGGCCGGTGTCTGGTCATGGATCCAGCATTCCCAAGGGTTGGGATGAGGGTCTGGATCCCAGTGGGGTGGTTGGGATTGACGTGGTTATGGGTTCCTCCATGATGGGTTTGCTATGGGGTCAAGAACCGTGATGGGCTGGAGTCTGAATCCAGCATTCCCAAGGGTTGGGATGAGGGTTTGGATCCCAGTGGGGTGGTTGGGATTGACGTGGTTATGGGGTTCCTCCATGATGGGTTTGCCATGGGGTCAAGAACCGTGATGGGCTGGAGTCTGAATCCAGCATTCCCAAGGGTTGGGATGAGGGTCATCCATTCCAACATGATGGGTCGGTGTCTGGTCATGGATCATTCCAAAGGGTTGGGATGAGGGTCTGGATCACAGTGGGGTGGTTGGGATTGACGTGGTTATGGGGTTCCTCCATGATGGGTTTGCTATGGGGTCAAGCACCATGGTGGGCCGGTGTCTGGTCATGGATCATTCCCAAGGGTTGGGATGAGGGTCTGGATCCCAGTGGGGTGGTTGGGATTGACGTTGTTATGGGTTCCTCCATGATGGGTTTGCTTATGGGGTCAAGCACCGTGATGGGCTGGAGTCTGGATCCAGCATTCCCAAGGGTTGGGATGAGGGTCATCCATTCCAACATGATGGGCCGGTGTCTGGTCATGGATCATTCCCAAGGGTTGGGATGAAGATCTGGATCCCAATGGGGTGGCTGGGATTGATGTCGTTATGGGGTTTCTCCATGATGGGTTTGCCATGGGGTCAAGCACCATGATGGGCTGGAGTCTGGTCATGGACCCAGCATTCCCAAGGGTTGGGATGAGGGTCATCCATTCCAACATAATGGGCCGGTGTCTGGTCATGGATCATTCCCAAGGGTGGAGGATGAAGCTCTGGATCCCAATGGAATGGTGGGGATTGATGTGGTTATGGGTTCCTCCATGATGGGTTTGCCATGGGGTCAAACACCGTGATGGGTCGGTGTCTGGTCATGGATCCAGCATTCCCAAGGGTTGGGATGAGGGTCTGGATCCCAATGGAATGGTTGGGATTGACGTGGTTATGGGTTCCTCCATGATGGGTTTGCTATGGGATCCAACACCCTGATGGGCTGGCGTCCGGATCCAGCATTCCCAAGGGTGGGGGATGAAGGTCTGGATCCCAATGGAATGGTTGGGATTGATGTGGTTATGGGGTTTCCTCCATGACAGGTTTGCCATGGGGTCAAGAACCGTGACGGGCTGGAGTCCGGTCATGGATCATTCCAAGGTTTGGGATGAAGATCTGGATCCCAATGGGGTGGCTGGGATTGATGTGGTTATGGGTTCCTCCATGATGGGTTTGCTATGGGGTCAAACACTGTGATGGGTAGGTGTCTGGTCATGGATGCAGCATTCCCAAGGGTTGGGATGAAGCTCAGGATCCCAATGGAATGGTTGGGATTGATGTGGTTATGGGGTACCTCCACCATGGGTTTGCCATGGGGTCAAGCACCATGGTGGGCCGGTGTCTGGTCATGGATCCAGCATACCCAAGGGTTGGGATGAAGGTCTGGATCCCAGTGGGGTGGTTGGGATTGATGTGGTTATGGGGTTCCTCCATGATGGGTTTGCTATGGGGTCAAGCACCATGATGGGCTGGAGTCTGGATCCAGCATTCCCAAGAGTTGGGATGAAGGTCTGGATCCCAGTGGGGTGGATGGGATTGACGTGGTTATGGGTTCCTCCATGATGGGTTTGCCATGGGGTCAAGAACTGTGATGGGTCGGTGTCTGGTCATGAATCCAGCATTCCCAAGGGTTGGGATGAGGGTCTGGATCCCAGTGGGGTGGTTGGGATTGACGTGGTTATGGGTTCCTCCGCCATGGGTTTGCCATGGGGTCAAGCACCATGATGGGCTGGAGTCTGGATCCAGCATTCCCAAGGGTTGGGATGGGGGTCTGGATCCCAATGGAATGGTTGGGATTGATGTGGTTATGGGGTTTCCTCCATGACAGGTTTGCTATGGGGTCAAGAACCGTGATGGTCTGGAGTCTGGTCATGGATCATTCCAAGGTTTGGGATGAAGATCTGGATCCCAGTGGCGTGGTTGGGATTGATGCCGTTATGGGTTTCTCCATGATGGGTTTACCATGGGGTCAAACACCGTGATGGGTCAGTGTCTGGTCATGGACTCAGCATTCCCAAGGGTTGGGATGAGGGTTTGGATCACAGTGGGGTGGTTGGGATGGACGTGGTTATGGGTTCCTCCACCATGGGTTTGCTATGGGGTCAAACACCATGATGGGCTGGAGTCTGGTCACGGATCCAGCATTCCCAAGGGTTGGGATGGGGGTCTGGATCCCAATGGAACGGTTGGGATTGACGTCCTTATGGGATTTCTCCATGATGGGTTTGCCATGGGGTCAAGAACCGTGATGGGCTGGAGTCTGGTGATGGCTCCAGCATTCCCAAGGGTTGGGATGAGGGTCTGGATCCCAGTGGGGTGGTTGGGATTGACGTCCTTATGGGGTTCCTCCACCATGGGTTTGCTATGGGGTCAAACACCGTGATGGGCTGGAGTCTGGTGATGGCTCCAGCATTCCCAAGGGTTGGGATGAGGGTTTGGTCCAAGCCCCAGCCCGGAGCATTCCCAGGGAAGCCGAACCCTTGGAACGCCGCCCCCAAACCCCGGGAAAGCCCCCAAGCTACAAACCAAGGAGACCACGGCCGTTCCTATGGGATTTATTTCCACGCTCCCCCCGTTTTTCCTTCCCTCGGGAAGCCGAGCGGGCTCCCCAACCCAGGGGGTGGTTTTCCATAGGGAAGATCCCGAAATTCCCGGTTGGGAATAGGAGTGGATCTGGCAGCCGGAGCCGCTTTTCCGGGAGCTGCTCCCGCTCTTCCCGGCGTTCCCAATATATACAGATTCCTTCTTTTTTTTTTGTTGTTTGTTTTTTTTTTTACAGGTAATAATGTACAGCCTATTTATAATCCAGGGATTTCTACCTCTAGGGAATATCCACACGCGCACACCCACACAGAAAAGCGGGAAAACCCCGGAGCCGCTCCCAACGCCGCCGGATCCGCCGGATTTGAGGGGGGAAACCCCAAAAAAATTCCCAAGTTTTTCTCCCGGGGAACCTGAGGTAGGGGAAATCCGGGAATTCAGAGCGCCAGCGGCAGCTGCCAGATCAGCAGGGAGCTGTCGGCCTCTCCGGAGCGTCGCCCGGACGATTCCGCCCGGAAATCCCGGTAGCCGCGGCCGCCGGAGACGATGGCCACCGAGGAGATCTCCTTGCGGGAAGAATCCCGGGAGCAAGGCCGGCTCCTCACCCAGACGTCGGGATCGTCGGCCAGCTCGTAGATGGATCCGTCCTCCTCGGCGTGTCCCGGCGTTCCCGGCGCTCCCGGCGCCGCCTCCCGCACGGAGAGCAGCTGGCCGGGCAGGTGGGCGGTGGAGCGGAGGCGGTACTGCAGGAGAATCCCTTTTTTCCGCAGCTGCGGCGGCGGGAGAGCCTCGGGATCCGGGGATTTCTCCTCCTCCTCTTCCTCCTGCTGCTGCTCCTCCTGGGAAAGGTGGGGCTGGTCCTGCTCGGGCCGGAGGGCGTCGGGGGCCGAGGTGCTGAGAGCCAGAGCCAGGAAGCGCACGGGGCCGGCGTGGCCGTTCAGGGAGACCATGCCCTTCCCTGGGGCGGGAGAGAGAGGGAATTCCGGTGGGAATGGGAAGGGGAATGGTGGGGATGGGAGCGGGAATGGCGGGAATGGGAAGGAAGGGAACTGAACAGGAACAGAGGGATGGGAACGGGAACGGCGGGAATGGGAATGGGAACTGGAACAGGAACAAAAGGGTGGGAGTGGGAACATAGGGATGGGAATGGGAATAGTGGGAATGGGAATGGGAATGGGAACGGCGGGAATGGGATGGGAACGGCGGGATGAGAACGGGAATGGTGGGATGGAAATGGGAAGAGAGGGATGAGAATGGGAATAGCGGAAATGGGAACAGGAACGGCGGGAGCGGGAACGGGAACAGCGGGAATGGGAATGGGAAGGATGGGAATGGAGGTGGGAACGGTGGGATGAGGATGGGAACGGCGGGAACCAGAACGGGAACAGAGGGATGGGAAAGGTGGGAACATCGGGAATGGGAATGGGAATGGCGGAATGGGAGCGGGAACGGCGGGAATGGGAACGGGAACCGGAACAGGAACAAATGGGTGGGAATGGCAACAGCAGGATGGGAATGGGAATAGCGGGAATGGGAACAGGAATGGTGGGAATGGGAATGGGAACGGCAGGAATGGGAATGGGAATGGTGGGAATGGGAATGGGAACAGAGAGATGGGAAAAGGAACAGTGAGATTGGGATGGGAACAGAGGGATTGGGAACGGTGGGATGGGGATGGGAATATCAGGATGGGAACGGGAACCGGAACAGGAAAAGAGGGATGGGAATGGGAATAGCAGGAATGGGAATGGGAATGGAAACAGGAATGGGAACGGGAATGGCGGGAATGGGATGGGAATGGCGGGAATGGGAGTGGGAAGGACGGGAATGGAGGGGAGAACGGCGGGATGAGGATGGGAATGGTGGGAACTGGAACGGGAACGGCGGGAATGGGAACGGTGGGAACATCAGGAATGGGAATGGGAAGGATGGGAATGGAGGCGGGAACGGCGGGATGAGGATGGGAACGGCGGGAACTGAACAGGAACAGAGGGATGGGAACGGGAACGGCGGGAATGGGAGTGGGAACCGGAACAGGAACAGAAGGATGGGAATGGGAATAGCGGGAATGGGAATGGGAATGGAAACAGGAATGGGAATGGGATGGGAACGGCGGGAATGGGAACGGGAATGGTGGGAATGGGAGTGGGAAGGAAGGGAATGGAGGTGGGAACGGTGGGATGAGGATGGGAACGGCGGGAACCAGAACGGGAACAGAGGGATGGGAACGGGAACGGTGGGATGGGAACGGGAACCGGAACAGGAACAAATGGGTGGGAATGGCAACAGCAGGATGGGAATGGGAATAGTGGGAATGGGAACGGGAATGGTGGGAATGGGAATGGGAACGGCAGGAATGGGAATGGGAATGGTGGGAATGGGAATGGGAATATCAGGATGGGAACGGGAACCGGAACAGGAAAAGAGGGATGGGAATGGGAATAGCAGGAATGGGAATGGGAATGGAAACAGGAATGGGAACGGGAATGGCGGGAATGGGATGGGAATGGCGGGATGGGAGGGGGAATGGCGGGAATGGGAGTGGGAAGGACGGGAATGGAGGGGGGAATGGCGGGATGAGGATGGGAATGGTGGGAACTGGAACGGGAACGGCAGGAATGGGAACGGTGGGAACATCAGGAATGGGAATGGGAAGGATGGGAATGGAGGCGGGAACGGCGGGATGAGGATGGGAACGGCGGGAACTGAACAGGAACAGAGGGATGGGAACGGGAACGGCGGGAATGGGAACGGTGGGAACATCAGGAATGGGAATGGGAAGGACAGGAATGGAGGCGGGAACGGCGGGATGAGGATGGGAACGGCGGGAACTGAACAGGAACAGAGGGATGGGAACGGGAACGGCGGGAATGGGAGTGGGAACCGGAACAGGAACAGAAGGATGGGAATGGGAATAGCGGGAATGGGAATAGCGGGAATGGGAATGGGAATGGAAACAGGAATGGGAATGGGATGGGAACGGCGGGAATGGGAACGGGAATGGTGGGAATGGGAGTGGGAAGGAAGGGAATGGAGGTGGGAACGGTGGGATGAGGATGGGAACGGCGGGAACTGAACAGGAACAGAGGGATGGGAGCGGGAACGGCGGGAATGGGAATGGGAACTGGAACAGGAACAAATGGGTGGGAATGGGAACAGAGGGATGGGAATGGGAATGGTGGGAATGGGAATGGGAAGGACGGGAATGGAGGCGGGAATGGCGGGATCAGGGTGGGAACGGCGGGAACCGGAACGGGGACATCAGGATGGGAACGGGAATGGTGGGAATGGGAACGGGAACGGTGGGAATGGGAACGGGAACGGTGGGAATGGGAATGGCGGAATGGGATGGGAACATCAGGATGGGAACGGGAACCGGAACAGGAACAGAGGATGGGAATGGGAATAGCGGGAATGGGAATGGGATGGGAACGGCGGGAATGGAGGCGGGAACAGCGGGATGAGGATGGGAATGGCGGGAACTGGAACGGGAACGGCGGGAATGGGAACGGTGGGAATGGGAGTGGGAACTGGAACAGGAACAGAAGGATGGGAATGGGAGTGGGAATGGGAACATCAGGATGGGAATGGGAATGGCGGGAATGGGAACGGGAATGGTGGGAATGGGAGTGGGAACAGAGAGATGGGAACAGGAACAGAGGGATCGGGATGGGAACGGTGCGATGGGAATGGGAACCGGAACAGGAACAGAAGGATGGGAATGGGAACAGAGGGATGGGAATGGGAATAGTGGGAATGGGAATGGGAATGGAAACAGGAATGGGAACGGGAACGGCGGGAATGGGATGGGAATGGCGGGATGGGAGCAGGAACGGTGGGAATGGGAATGGGAAGGATGGGAATGGAGGCGGAAACGGCGGGATGAGGATGGGAACGGCGGGAACTGAACAGGAACAGAGGGATGGGAAAGGGAACGGCGGGAATGGGAATGGGAACCGGAACAGGAACAAAAGGGTGGGAATGGGAACAGAGGGATGGGAATGGCAATGGGAATGGGAAGGACGGGAATGGAGGCGGGAATGGCGGGATCAGGGTGGGAACGGCGGGAACCGGAACGGGGACATCAGGATGGGAACGGGAATGGTGGGAATGGGAACGGGAACGGTGGGAATGGGAATGGCGGAATGGGATGGGAACATCAGGATGGGAACGGGAACCGGAACAGGAACAGAGGATGGGAATGGGAATAGCGGGAATGGGAATGGGATGGGAACGGCGGGAATGGGAAGGACGGGAATGGAGGCGGGAACAGCAGGATGAGGATGGGAATGGCGGGAACTGAACAGGAACAGAGGGATGGGAACGGGAACGGCGGGAATGGGAGTGGGAACCGGAACAGGAACAGAAGGATGGGAATGAGAACAGAGGGATGGGAATGGGAATGGGAACAGGAACGGCGGGAATGGGATGGGAACAGCGGGAATGGGAGCGGGAAGACAGGAATGGGAACGGGAATGGGAACAGAGGGATGGGAACGGCGGGATGGGAATGGGAACCGGAACAGGAACAAACGGGTGGGAGTGGGAACAGTGGGATGGGAGTGGGAATAGCGGGAATGGGAATGGGAACGGGAACGACAGGAATGGGAATGGGAATGGTGGGAATGGGAATGGGAACAGAGAGATGGGAACAGGAACAGAGGGATCGGGATGGGAATATCAGGATGGGAACGGGAACATCAGGATGGGAACGGGAACCGGAACAGGAACAGAGGGATGGGAATGGGAATGGCGGGAATGGGAATGGAAACAGGAATGGGAATGGGAACGGCGGGAATGGGATGGGAACGGCGGGAATGGGAACAGGAATGGCGGGAATGGGAACAGGAATGGCGGGAATGGGAACGGGAATGGTGGGAATGGGAACAGAGAGATGGGAACAGGAACAGAGGGATCGGGATGGGAACGGTGGGATGGGAATGGGAATGGGAATGGGGGGATGGGATGGGAACAGCAGGATGGGAATGGGAACCGGAACAGGAACAAATGGATGGGAGTGGGAACAGTGGGATGGGAGCAGGAACGGAGGGATGGGAATGGGAATGGGAATGTTCCCCGTTCTCCCGGGAATGTTCCCCGTTCCATTGGGGCACGGTCCCCGTTGTTATCCTGGGAATGTTCCCCATTCTCCCAGGGCACCGTCTCCGTTGTTTTCCCGGGAATGTTCCCCATTTCCCAGGAGCATGATCCCTGCTGTTTTCCTGGGAATTTTCCCTGTTGCTTTCCCAGGAATGTTCCCCATTTCCCAGGAGCACAGTCACCGTTGTTTTGCCAGGAATGGTCCCCATTTTCCTGGGAAAGTTCCCCGTTCTCCCAGGGCACGGTCCCCATTGTTTTCCCGGGAATGGTCCCTGTTCTCCTGGGGCACCGTCCCCGTTGTTTTCCCAGGAATTTTCCCCATTGTTTTCCCAGGAATTTTCCCCATTGTTTTCCCAGGAATGTTCCCCGTTCCATTTTCCCAGGAACGTCCCCCCTTCCGTTTTCCCGGGAACGTTCCCCGTTCCGTTTTCCCAGGAATTTTCCCCGTTGTTTTCCCATTCTCCCAGTCCCCGTTGTTTCCCCTGGGAACGTTCCCCATTCCGTTTTCCCAGAAATGTTCCCCGTTGTTTTCCCGGGAATGTTCCCTGTAGTTTTCCCGTTCTCCCGGTCCCCCATGTTGTTATCCGGGGAACATTCCCGTTCTGTTTTCCTGGGAACGCTCCCCGTTCCATTTTCCCGGGAACGTCCCTCATTCCCTTTTCCCAGGAATGTTCCCCGTTCCGTTTTCCCGGGAACGTTCCCCTTTGTTTTCCCGTTCTCCCGGTCCCCCATGTTGTTATCCCGGGAACGTTCCCGTTCCGTTTTCCCAGGATCGTCCCCTGTTCCATTTTCCCTGGAACATCCCCCATTCTGTTTTCCCGGGAACGTCCCCCGTTCAGCTTTCCCGGGAATGTCCCCCATTGTTATCCTGGGAACGTTCCCCGTTGTTATCCCTGGAATGTTCCCCGTTCCGTTTTCCTGGGAACGTTCCCCCTTCCGTTTTCCCAGGAATGTCCCCTGTTGTTTTCCCGTTCTCCTGGTCCCCCATGTTGTTATCCCAGGAATGTTCCCCATTCCGTTTTCCCAGGAACATTCCCTGTTCCGTTTTCCCGGGAACGTCCCCTGTTCCATTTTCCCAGGAATGTTCCCCCGTCCCGTTTTCCCGGGAACGTTCCCCATTCAGTTTTCCCGGGAACATCCCCCGTTCCGTTTTCCCAGGAATTTTCCCCGTTGTTTTCCCATTCTCCCGGTCCCCCATGTTGTTATCCCAGGAAGGTTCCCCATTCCATTTTCCCAGGAACGTCCCCCATTGTTATCCCTGGAAGGTTCCCCGTTCCGTTTTCCCGGGAACGTCCCCCGTTCCATTTTCCCAGGAACGTTCCCTGTTCCGTTTTCCCTGGAACGTCCCCCGTTCCCTTTTCCCAGGAATGTTCCCCGTTCCATTTTCCCAGGAACGTCCCCCCTTCCGTTTTCCCGGGAACGTTCCCCGTTCCGTTTTCCCAGGAATTTTCCCCGTTGTTTTCCCATTCTCCCAGTCCCCGTTGTTTCCCCTGGGAACGTTCCCCATTCCGTTTTCCCAGAAATGTTCCCCGTTGTTTTCCCGGGAATGTTCCCTGTAGTTTTCCCGTTCTCCCGGTCCCCCATGTTGTTATCCGGGGAACATTCCCGTTCTGTTTTCCTGGGAACGCTCCCCGTTCCATTTTCCCGGGAACGTCCCTCATTCCCTTTTCCCAGGAATGTTCCCCGTTCCGTTTTCCCGGGAACGTTCCCCTTTGTTTTCCCGTTCTCCCGGTCCCCCATGTTGTTATCCCGGGAACGTTCCCGTTCCGTTTTCCCAGGATCGTCCCCTGTTCCATTTTCCCTGGAACATCCCCCATTCTGTTTTCCCGGGAACGTCCCCCGTTCAGCTTTCCCGGGAATGTCCCCCATTGTTATCCTGGGAACGTTCCCCGTTGTTATCCCTGGAATGTTCCCCGTTCCGTTTTCCTGGGAACGTTCCCCCTTCCGTTTTCCCAGGAATGTCCCCTGTTGTTTTCCCGTTCTCCTGGTCCCCCATGTTGTTATCCCAGGAATGTTCCCCATTCCGTTTTCCCAGGAACATTCCCTGTTCCGTTTTCCCGGGAACGTCCCCTGTTCCATTTTCCCAGGAATGTTCCCCCGTCCCGTTTTCCCGGGAACGTTCCCCATTCAGTTTTCCCGGGAACATCCCCCGTTCCGTTTTCCCAGGAATTTTCCCCGTTGTTTTCCCATTCTCCCGGTCCCCCATGTTGTTATCCCAGGAAGGTTCCCCATTCCATTTTCCCAGGAACGTCCCCCATTGTTATCCCTGGAAGGTTCCCCGTTCCGTTTTCCCGGGAACGTCCCCCGTTCCATTTTCCCAGGAACGTTCCCTGTTCCGTTTTCCCTGGAACGTCCCCCGTTCCCTTTTCCCAGGAATGTTCCCCCGTCCCGTTTTCCCGGGAACGTTCCCCGTTCTGTTTTCCCAGGAATTTTCCCCGTTGTTTTCCCGTTCTCCCGGTCTCCCATGTTGTTATCCCGGGAACGTTCCCGTTCCGTTTTCCCAGGATCGTCCCCTGTTCCATTTTCCCTGGAACATCCCCCGTCCCTTTTTCCCGGGATGGTTCCCCTTTGTTTTCCCGTTCTCCCAGTCCCCGTTGTTTTCCTGGGAACATCCCCCATTCTGGTTTCCCGGGAACGTCCCCCGTTCAGCTTTCCTGGGAATGTCCCCCATTGTTATCCTGGGAACGTCCCCCGTTGTTATCCCTGTAAAGTTCCCCCTTCTGTTTTCCTGGGAACGTTCCCCGTTCCGTTTTCCCAGGAATTTTCCCCGTTGTTTTCCCGTTCTCCCGGTCCCCCATGTTGTTATCCCAGGAACGCTCCCCGTTCCGTTTTCCCAGGAACATCGCCCATTCCATTTTCCCGGGAACGTTCCCTGTTCCGTTTTCCCTGGAACGTCCCCCCTTCCGTTTTCCTGGGAAGGTTCCCCGTTCCGTTTTCCCAGGAATTTTCCCCGTTGTTTTCCCGTTCTCCCGGTCCCCCATGTTGTTTTCCCAGGAACGTTCCCCTTCCGTTTTCCCGGGAACATCGCCCGTTCCATTTTCCCGGGAATGTTCCCCTTTGTTTTCCCATTCTCCCAGTCCCCGTTGTTTTCCCGGGAACGTCCCCCGTTCTGTTTTCCGTTTTCCCAGGAATGTTCCCCCATTGTTTTCCCGGGAATGCCCCCGTCCCCTTTCCCGGCGCTCACCGGTGATCTTGGGGATGCCCTCCAGGCGCGGCACGGGCAGCAGGACGATGACGCCCAGGTCGGTGCCCACCCAGAGCGAGCCCTGGCACAGCAGCAGGCTGGTGACGCGCACCAGCTTCTGCCCTGCCCGGAGAGAGAGGGAACCGACGGGGAGAGAAACAACGGGATCGGGGAAAAGGGGAAAAAAACGGGATCGGGAAAAGGGGAAAAAACGGGATCAGGGAAAAGGGGAAAAAATGGGATCAGGGAAAAGGGGAAAAAATGGGATCAGGGAGGGAAAAAAAAAGGGGATCAGGGAAAAGAAATGGGATCAGGGAGGAAAAAACCGGATCAGGGAGGGAAAAAAACGGGATCAGGGAAAAGGGGAAAAAACGGGATCAGGGAGGAAAAAAAAGGGGATCAGGGAGGAGAAAAACGGGATTAGGGAGGAGAAAAGGGATCAGGGAGGGAAAAAACCGGATCAGGGAGGGAAAAAAAAGGGGATCAGGGAAAAGAAATGGGATCAGGGAGGAAAAAAATGGGATCAGGGAGGAGAAAAATGGGATCAGGGAGGGAAAAATGGGATCAGGGAGGGAAAAAATGGGATCAGGGAGGGAAAAAAAAGGGATCAGGGAGGGAAAAAAAAGGGATCAGGGAAAAGAAACGGGATCAGGGAGGAAAAAACCGGGATCAGGGAGGAGAAAAATGGGATCAGGGAAAAATGGGATCAGGGAGGGAAAAAAGGGATTAGGGAGGAAAAAAAAAGGGGATCAGGGAAAAGAAATGGGATCAGGGAGGGAAAATGGGATCAGGGAGGGAAAAACCGGATCAGGGAGGGAAAAAAAAGGGATCAGGGAAAAGAAATGGGATCAGGGAGGGAAAAAACCGGGATCAGGGAGGAGAAAAATGGGATCAGGGAGGAAAAAACGGGATCAGGGAAAAGGGGAAAAAACGGGATCAGGGAAAAGGGGAAAGAAACGGGATCGGGGAAAAGGGGAAAGAAACGGGATCGGGGAAAAGGGGAAAGAAACGGGATCGGGGAAAAGGGGAAAAAACGGGATCAGGGAGGGAAAAAAACGGGATCAGGGAAAAGGGGAAAAAAACGGGATCAGGGAAAAGGGGAAAAAACGGGATCAGGGAAAAGGGGAAAAAACGGGATCGGGGAAAAGGGGAAAAAACGGGATCGGGGAAAAGGGGAAAAAACGGGATCGGGGAAAAGGGGAGAAAACGGGATCGGGAAAAGGGGAAAAAACGGGATCGGGGAAAAGGGGAAAGAAACGGGATCAGGGAAAAACGGGGAAAAAACGGGATCGGGGAAAAGGGGAAAAAACGGGATCGGGGAAAAACAGGATCAGGGGGGAAAAATGGGATCAGGGAGGGAAAAAAAAGGGGATCAGGGAGGAGAAAAACGGGATCAGGGAAAAACGGGATCAGGGAAAAGGGGAAAAAACGGGATTAGGGAGGGAAAAATGGGATCGGGGAAAAGGGGAAAAAACGGGATCGGGGAAAAGGGGAAAAAACGGGATCAGGGAAAAGGGGAAAAAACGGGATCGGGGAAAAGGGGAAAAAACGGGATCAGGGAAAAGGGGAAAAAACGGGATCGGGGAAAAGGGGAAAAAACGGGATCGGGGAAAAGGGGAAAAAACGGGATCGGGGAAAAGGGGAGAAAACGGGATCAGGGAAAAACGGGGAAAAAACGGGATCGGGGAAAAGGGGAAAAAACGGGATCGGGGAAAAACAGGATCAGGGGGGAAAAATGGGATCAGGGAGGGAAAAAAAAGGGGATCAGGGAGGAGAAAAACGGGATCAGGGAAAAACGGGATCAGGGAAAAGGGGAAAAAACGGGATTAGGGAGGGAAAAATGGGATCGGGGAAAAGGGGAAAAAACGGGATCGGGGAAAAGGGGAAAAAACGGGATCAGGGAAAAGGGGAAAAAACGGGATCAGGGAAAAGGGGAAAAAACGGGATCGGGAAAAGGGGAAAAAACGGGATCGGGGAAAAGGGGAAAAAACGGGATCGGGGAAAAGGGGAGAAAACGGGATCGGGAAAAGGGGAAAAAACGGGATCGGGGAAAAGGGGAAAGAAACGGGATCAGGGAAAAACGGGGAAAAAACGGGATCGGGGAAAAGGGGAAAAAACGGGATCGGGGAAAAACAGGATCAGGGGGGAAAAATGGGATCAGGGAGGGAAAAAAAAGGGGATCAGGGAGGAGAAAAACGGGATCAGGGAAAAACGGGATCAGGGAAAAGGGGAAAAAACGGGATTAGGGAGGGAAAAATGGGATCGGGGAAAAGGGGAAAAAACGGGATCGGGGAAAAGGGGAAAAAACGGGATCGGGGAAAAGGGGAAAAAACGGGATCAGGGAAAAGGGGAAAAAACGGGATCAGGGAAAAACGGGATCGGGGAAAAGGGGAAAAAACGGGATCGGGGAAAAGGGGAAAAAATGGGATTGGGGAAAAGGGGGAAAAAACGGGATCAGGGAAAAGGGGAAAAAACGGGATCGGGGAAAAACGGGATCGGGGAAAAGGGGAAAAAACGGGATCGGGGAAAAACGGGATCGGGGAAAAGGGGAAAAAACGGGATCGGGGAAAAGGGGAAAAAATGGGATTGGGGAAAAGGGGGAAAAAACGGGATCAGGGAAAAGGGGAAAAAACGGGATCAGGGAAAAACGGGATCGGGGAAAAGGGGAAAAAACGGGATCGGGGAAAAGGGGAAAAAACGGGATCAGGGAAAAGGGGAAAAAACGGGATCGGGGAGGGAAAAAAACGGGATCAGGGAGGAGAAAAACGGGATCAGGGAGGAAAAAAAGGGGATCAGGGAGGAGAAAAACGGGATCAGGGAGGAGAAAAACGGGATCAGGGAGGAGAAAAACGGGATCAGGGAGGAGAAATGGGATCAGGGAAAAGAAATGGGATCAGGGAGGGAAAAAATGGGATCAGGGAGGAAAAAATGGGATCAGGGAGGAAAAAAAACCAGGATTAGGGAGGAAAAAATGGGATCAGGGAGAAAAGCAGGGCGGTCCCACTCCCCCAGTCCCATGGATCACTAATTAATGATGACCCTAATTAGGGCTGTTAATTGCTCACCGGGCAGCAGCAGGGCGATCCCACTCCCCTAGTCCCATGGATCACTAATTAATGACCCCAATTAATGGCTAATTGCTCACCGGGCAGCAGCAGGGTGGCCCCACTCCCCATGTCCCCTGGATCACTAATTAATGACCCCAATTAATGGCTAATTGCTTACTGCGCAGCAGCAGGGTGATCCCACTCCCCTAGTCCCACAGATCACTAATTAATGACCCTAATTAGGGCTGTTAATTGCTCACCGGGCAGCAGCAGGGTGGCCCAACTCCCTGATTTTCCCCACATCACTCCACTAGTCCCATGGATCACTAATTAATGACCCTAATTAGTGCTGTTAATTGCTCACTGGGCAGCAGCAGGGTGATCCCACTCCCTGATTCCCCTCAGATCATTAACAAATTACCCTAATTAATGGCTAATTGCTCACTGGGCAGCAGCAGGGCGATCCCACTCTCCTAGTCCCATGGATCACTAATTAATGACCCCAATTAATGGCTAATTGCTCACCGGGCAGCAGCAGGGTGGCCCCACTCCCTGATTTCCCCTAGATCACTCTCCCAGTCCCATGGCTCACTAACAAATCACCCTAATTAGTGCTGTTAATTGCTCACCGGGCAGCAGCAGGGTGATCCCACTCCCCCAATCCCACAGATCACTAATTAACGACTCTAATTAACGGCTAATTGCTCACCGGGCAGCAGCAGGGTGGTCCCACTCCCTGATTCCCCTCAGATCATTAACAAATGACCCTAATTAACGGCTAATTGCTCACCGGGCAGCAGCAGGGTGGTCCCACTCCCTGATTCCCCTCAGATCATTAACGAATGACCCTAATTAATGGCTAATTGCTCACCGGGCAGCAGCAGAGTGATTCCACTCCCCCAGTCCCACAGATCACTAATTAATGACCCTAATTAGGGCCGTTAATTGCTCACCAGGCAGCAGCAGGGTGGTCCCACTCCCTGATTCCCCTCAGATCATTAACAAATGGCCCTAATTAATGGCTAATTGCTCACCGGGCAGCAGCAGGGTGATCCCACTTCCCCAATCCCACAGATCACTAATTAACGACCCCAATTAATGGCTAATTGCTCACCGGGCAGCAGCAGGGTGGTCCCACTCCCTGATTCCCCTCAGATCATTAACAAATGACCCTAATTAACGGCTAATTGCTCACCGGGCAGCAGCAGGGCGATCCCACTCCCCCAGTCCCACAGATCACTAATTACCGACCCTAATTAATGGCTAATTGCTCACTGGGCAGCAGCAGGGTGGTCCCACTCCCTGATTCCCCCCACATCACTCCCCCAGTCCCATGGATCACTAATTAATGACCCTAATTAGGGCTGTTAATTGCTCACTGGGCAGCAGCAGGGTGGTCCCACTCCCTGATTTCCCCCCAGATCATTCCCCTAGTCCCATAGATCACTAATTAATGACCCTAATTAGGGGGTTTAATTGCTCACCGGGCAGCAGCAGGGTGATCCCACTCCGTGATTCCCCTCAGATCATTAACAAATTACCCTAATTAATGGCTGTTAATTGCTCACCGGGCAGCAGCAGGGTGGTCCCACTCCCTGATTCCCCTCAGATCATTAACAAATGACCCTAATTTACGGCTAATTGCTCACCAGGCAGCAGCAGGGTGGTCCCACTCCCCCAGTCCCACAGATCACTAATTAACGACCCTAATTAATGGCTAATTGCTCACCGGGCAGCAGCAGGGTGGTCCCACTCCCTGATTCCCCTCAGATCATTAACAAATTACCCTAATTAATGGCTAATTGCTCACCGGGCAGCAGCAGGGTGGTCCCACTCCCTGATTCCCCTCAGATCATTAACAAATTACCCCAATTAATGGCTAATTGCTCACCGGGCAGCAGCAGGGTGGTCCCACTCCCCCAGTCCCACAGATCACTAATTAACGACCCCAATTAATGGCTAATTGCTCACCGGGCAGCAGCAGAGTGATTCCACTCCCCCAATCCCACAGATCACTAATTAACGACCCTAATTAATGGCTGTTAATTGCTCACCGGGCAGCAGCAGGGTGGTCCCACTCCCCTAGTCCCATGGATCACTAATTAATGACCCTAATTAGTGCGGTTAATTGCTCACCGGGCAGCAGCAGGGTGGTCCCACTCCCTGATTCCCCTCAGATCATTAACAAATTACCCTAATTAATGGCTAATTGCTCACCGGGCAGCAGCAGGGCGATCCCACTCCCCCAGTCCCACAGATCACTAATTAATGACCCTAATTAGGGCTGTTAATTGCTCACCGGGCAGCAGCAGGGTGGTCCCACTCCCTGATTCCCCCCAGATCACTAATTAATGACCCTAATTAATGGCTAATTGCTCACCGGGCAGCAGCAGGGTGGTCCCACTCCCCTAGTCCCATGGATCACTAATTAATGATGACCCTAATTAGGGCTGTTAATTGCTCACCAGGCAGCAGCAGGGTGGCCCCACTCCCTGATTCCCCCCAGATCACTCCCCCAGTCCCATGGATCACTAATTAATGACCCTAATTAATGGCTAATTGCTCACCGGGCAGCAGCAGGGTGGCCCCACTCCCCTACTCACAAGGATCACTAATTAATGACCCCAATTAATGGCTAATTGCTCACCGGGCAGCAGCAGGGTGATCCCACTCCCCCAATCCCACAGATCACTAATTAACGACCCCGATTAATGGCTGTTAATTGCTCACCGGGCAGCAGCAGGGTGGTCCTGGTGGCCACGTTGATCTCCTGCAGGTGCTCGCGGGTCTCGGTGTGGAAGAGGCGGATGGAGGAGCCCTGGGCGAAGGCCATCCAGACCCCGCTGCCCGCCCGCACCATCAGCGTCACCGCCGCCTCCGGGTGCGCCTCGAAGCAGTGCTGGGGGAGCCAGGGCACGCCCGGGATTACCGGCATTCCCGGGATTCCCAGAATTCCCAAAAATTCCCAATAATTCCCAGCAATTCCCAAGAACAGGTGACCCAAGGCCACGCAGACCCTGCTGCCGGCGCCATCGGCGTCACCGCCGCCTCCGGGTGGGCCTCCAAACGGTGCTGAGGGATTCCTGACATTCCCAGGATTCCCAGTAATTCCCAGCATTCCCACCATTCCCAGTAATTCCCACAATTCCCAATATTTCCCACAATTCCCCCACAATTCCCAAGAACAGGTGACCCAAGGCCACGCAGGCACCGCCGGCACCATCAGGGTGAGGTTGCCATGGGATCTGGGGGGTGCCTCAGTGGCATTCCCAGCATTCCTGGGATTCCCACCATTCCCACAATTCCCAACAATTCCCACAATTCCCAGTAACTCCCAGTAATTCCCAAGAACAGGTGACCCAAGGCCACGCAGACCCTGCTGCCGGCGCCATCGGCGTCACCGCCGCCTCCGGGTGTGCCTCCAAACGGTGCTGAGGGATTCCCAGCATTCCCAGGATTCCCAGAATCCCCAGCATTCCCACAATTCCCAGCATTCCCAGAATTCCCACCATTCCCAATAATCCCCAGCATTCCCACAATCCCCAGCATTCCCCCACAATTCCCAAGAACAGGTGACCCAAGGCCATCCAGACCCCGCTGCCCGCCCGCACCATCGGCGTCACCGCCGCCTCCGGGTGCGCCTCGAAGCAGTGCTGGGGAGCCAGAGCACGCCCGGGATTCCCAACAATTCCCAGAATTCCCAAAAATTCCCACAATTCCCAACAATTCCCACAATTCCCACAACAGGCGGACCCAAGGCCACGCAGACGTCTCCTGCAGCATCAGGGTGAGGCTGCCATGGGGTCTGGGGGGTGCCTCAGTGGCATTCCCACCATTCCCAATAATTCCCACAATTCCCAACAATTCCCACCATTCCCAAGAACAGGTGACCCAAGGCCATGCAGGCCCTGCCGGCGCCATCGGCGTCACCGCCGCCTCCGGGTGCGCCTCCAAACGGCGCTGAGGGATTCCCGACATTCCCAGGATTCCCAGAATCCCCAGCACTCCCACAATTCCCAGTAATTCCCAGCATTCCCACCATTCCCAGTAATTCCCACAATTCCCAATAATTCCCAACAATTCCCACAATTCCCAAGAACAGGTGACCCAAGGCCACTCAGGCACCGCCGGCACCATCAGGGTGAGGCTGCCATGGGGTCTGGGGGGTCCCTCAGTGGCATTCCCACCATTCCCATCATTCCCGGGATTCCCACCATTCCTGGGATTCCCACCATTCCCACCATTCCCAGTAATTCCCACAATTCCCAAGAACAGGCGGACCCAAGGCCAAGCAGGCACTGCCGGCACCATCATGGTCTGGCTGCCATGGGGTCTGGGGGTGCCTCAGTGCTGAGGGATTTCCAACATTCCCGGGATTCCCAGAATTCCCAATAATTCCCACAGTTCCCAATAATTCCCACCATTCCCAGTAATTCCCACCATTCCCAAGAACAGGTGACCCAAGGCCACCCAGGCTCTGCCGGCGCCATCGGCATCACCGGCGCCTCCGGGTGCGCCTCCAAACGGCGCTGAGGGATTCCCAACATTCCCAGGATTCCCAACATTCCCAGGATTCCTAGAACCTAGAACCCCCAGCATTCCCACAATTCCCAGCATTCCCAGCATTCCCAATAATTCCCACAGTTCCCAAGAACAGGCGGATGAGGAGCCCTGGGCAATGCCCCCGCAGACCCCGCTGCCGGCACCATCGGCGTCACCGGCGCCTCCGGGTGCGCCATTCCCGGGATTCCCGGCCTTCCCACAGTTCCCAGCATTCCCGGGATTCCTGCTCAGGGAGGGCAGAGCTCCACAGGGAGTTCAGCTCCCGGCCCCGCCGCCAGAATCCAGCCCCGCTCCGAGCCCCCTGCAGGGCTTGTTCCCATTCCCATTCCCCTTTCCATTCCCATTCCCGATCCCAGTCCCGATCCCAGTCCCACTCCTGTTCCCCATCCCCATTCCCCATTCCCATTCCCATTCGCGATCTCATTCTCATTCCCACTCCCAATCCCGTTCCTGTTCCCGATCCCATTCTTGACCCCATTCCCTTTCCCATTCCCAATCTCATTCCTGTTCCCAATCCTGTTCCTGATCCCATTCCCATTCCCTTTCCCATTCCCATTCCCATCCCCACTCCCAATCCCATTCCTGTTCCCCATCCCATTCCCATTCCCATTGCCATCCCCATTCCCATTCCCATTCCCGATCCCATTCAAATCCCAATCCCAATTCCCACTCCCAATCTCATTCCCGTTCCCTTTCCTGATCCCATTCCCATTCCAGACCCCATTCCCATTCCCATTCCCGATCCTATTCCCACTCCCACTCCCACTCCCATCCCCACTCAGGCAGTTCCCTTTATTCCCGCAGTTCCCGTTGTTATTCCCGTTATTATTCCCGCCATTCCCATTGCCATTCCCGCCGTTCCCGTTGTTATTCCCATTGTTACTCCCATTATTCCCATTGTTATTCCCGTTGTTATTCCCGTTGCTATGCCCGCCGTTCCCGTTGTTATTCCCATTATTCCCGCCGTTCCCACTGTTATTCCCGTTAGTATTCCCATTGTTATTCCCATTGCCATCCCCACCGTTCCCGTTGCCATTCCCACCGTTCCCATTGTTATTCCCGTTAGTATTCCCATTGTTATTCCCATTGCCATCCCCACCGTTCCCGTTGCCATTCCCGCCATTCCCATTGCCATTCCCGCTGTTCCTGTTGCCATTCCCATTGTGATTCCCATTATTATTCCCGTTGCCATTCCCGCCATTCCCGTTGCCATTCCCATTGTGATTCCCATTATTCCCATTGTGATTCCCGTTGTTATTCCCATTGTGATTCCCGTTGTTATTCCCATTGCCATCCCCGCCGTTCCCATTGTTATTCCCATTGTTATTCCCATTGTGATTCCCATTATTCCCATTGTGATTCCCACTGTTATTCCCGTTGCCGTCCCCGCCGTCGCCCCGGCGGTTTTCCATGCCTGGCTCTGCAGCTCCGGCGTTCCCAGGACGCTGATCCGGTTCTGGGAGCTGGCCCAGAGCGACTCCTCCAGCGCCAGCAGCGCCCGCACCGGGCCCGGCCCCACCGGCAGCAGCCGCAGGGAGCCCGCGTCCCACTGACCCTCTGGAATGGGAATGGGAATGGGATCAGGGAACAGGGCCCGGCCCCACCGGCAGCAGCCGCAGGGAGCCCGCGTCCCACTGACCCTCTGGGAATGGGATAAATGGGAATGGGAATGGGAATGGGAATGGGAATGGGAATGGGAATGGGGTCAGGGCCCGGCCCCACCGGGAGCAGTCGCAGGGAGCCCGCGTCCCACTGACCCTCTGGAATGGGAATGGGAATGGGAATGGGATCAGGGAACAGGGAACGGCCCCACCGGGAACAGCCGCAGGGAGCCCGCGTCCCACTGACCCTCTGGAATGGGATAAATGGGATAAATGGGATAAAAAACAGGGAATGGGAATGGGATCGGGGCCCAGCCCCACCGGGAGCAGCCGCAGGGAGCCCGCGTCCCACTGACCCGCTGGGAATGAATGGGATAAAACAGGGAATGGGAATGGGAATGGGATAACTGGGAATGGGCACTGAGCCCGTGTCCCACTGACCCTCTGGGAATGGGATAAAACAGGGAATGGGATAAAAAACAGGGAATGGGAATGGGAATGGGATAACTGGGAATGGGCACTGAGCCTGTGTCCCACTGACCCGCTGGAATGGGATAAAACAGGGAATGGGATAAAAAACAGGGAATGGGAATGGGATAACTGGGAATGGGATAAAACAGGGAATGGGATAACAGGGAATGGGCACTGAGCCCATGTCCCACTGACCCTCTGGGAATGGGATAAAACAGGGAATGGGATAAAAAACAGGGAATGGGAATGGGAATGGGATAACAGGGAATGGGGTCACCGGCCCCACCGGCAGCAGCCACAGGGAGCCCGCGTCCCACTGACCCTCTGGGAATGGGAATGGGATAACAGGGAATGGGAATGGGATAACAGGGAATGGGAATGGGATAACAAGGAAAGGGAATGGGAATGGGATAACAGGGAATGGGAATGGGATAACAGGGAATGGGAATGGGAATGGGATAACAGGGAATGGGAATGGGATAACAAGGAAAGGGAATGGGAATGGGATAACAGGGAATGGGAATGGGATAACAGGGAATGGGAATGGGAATGGGATAACAGGGAATGGGAATGGGATAACAGGGAATGGGATAACAGGGAATGGGAATGGGATAACAGGGAATGGGATAACAGGGAATGGGAATGGGATAACAGGGAATGGGATAAAACAGGGAATGGGAATGGGATAACAGGGAATGGGAATGGGATCACCGGCCCCACCCACATGGAGCCCGCCTTCCACTGACCCTCTGGGAATGGGATAAATGGGATAAAAAATAGGGAATGGGAATGGGATAACAGGGAATGGGCACTGAGCCCGGGTCCCACTGACCCTCTGGGAATGAATGGGTTAAAAAACAGGGAATGGGAATGGGAATGGGGTCAGGGAACAGGGAACAGCCCCACCCAGAGCAGCCACAGGGAGCCCGCGTCCCACCGACCCTCTGGGAATGGGATAAATGGGATAAAAATCCCATTTTATGGGATTTGGGAATGGGAATGGGATAACAGGGAATGGGCACTGAGACTGCGTCCCACTGACCCTCTGGGAATGGGATAAACAACAGGGAATGGGAATGGGGATGGGAATGGGAATGGGAATGGGAATGGGAATGGGATCACCGGCCCCACCCGCAGGGAGCCCGTGTCCCACTGACCCTCTGGGAACGGGAATGGGATAAAAAACAGGGAATGGGAATGGGAATGGGAATGGGATCACCGGCCCCACCCGCAGGGAGCCCGTGTCCCACTGACCCGCTGGAATGGGAATGGGAATGGGAATGGGATCAGGGATCAGGGCCCGGCCCCACCGGCAGCACCCACAGGGAGCCCGCGTCCCACTGACCCCCTGGGAATGGGATAAAACAGGGAATGGGAATGGGAATGGGAATGGGATAACAGGGAATGGGCACTGAGCCTGTGTCCCACTGACCCTCTGGGAATAAAACAGGGAATGGGATAAAAAACAGGGAATGGGAATGGGAATGAGATAACTGGGAAGGGGATAAAACAGGGAATGGGATAACAGGGAATGGGCACTGAGCCCATGTCCCACTGACCCTCTGGAATGGGATAAAACAGGGAATGGGATAAAAAACAGGGAATGGGAATGGGAATGGGATAACTGGGAATGGGATAAAACAGGGAATGGGATAACAGGGAATGGGCACTGAGCCCATGTCCCACTGACCCTCTGGGAATAAAACAGGGAATGGGATAAAAAACAGGGAATGGGAATGGGAATGGGATAACAGGGAATGGGGTCACCGGCCCCACCGGCAGCAGCCACAGGGAGCCCGCGTCCCACTGACCCTCTGGAATGGGAATGGGAATGGGATAACAAGGAATGGGAATGGGAATGGGATAACAGGGAATGGGATAAAACAGGGAATGGGAATGGGAATGGGATAACAGGGAATGGGCACCGAGCCCATGTCCCACTGACCCCCTGGGAATGGGATAAACAACAGGGAATGGGATAAATGGGATAAAAAACAGGGAATGGGAATGGGGTCAGGGCCCAGCCCCACCTGCAGCAGCCGCAGGGACCCTGCGTCCCACTGACCCTCTGGAATGGGATAAATGGGATGAAAACAGGGAATGGGAATGGGAATGGGGTCAGGGAACAGGGTCCGGCCCCACCCGCAGCAGCCACAGGGAGCCCGCGTCCCACTGACCCTCTGGGAATGGGATAAATGGGATAAAAATCCCATTTTATGGGATTTGGGAATGGGAATGGGATAACAGGGAATGGGCACTGAGACTGCGTCCCACTGACCCTCTGGGAATGGGATAAACAACAGGGAATGGGAATGGGAATGGGAATGGGAATGGGAATGGGATCACTGGCCCCACCCGCAGGGAGCCCGTGTCCCACTGACCCTCTGGGAACGGGAATGGGATAAACAACAGGGAATGGGAATGGGGATGGGAATGGGAATGGGATCAGGGCCCGGCCCCACCCGCAGCACCCACAGGGAGCCCGCGTCCCACGGACCCGCTGGGAATGAATGGGATAAAACAGGGAATGGGAATGGGATAACTGGGAATGGGATAAAACAGGGAATGGGATAACAGGGAATGGGCACTGAGCCCATGTCCCACTGACCCTCTGGGAATGGGATAAAACAGGGAATGGGATAAAAAACAGGGAATGGGAATGGGAATGGGAATGGGATAACAGGGAATGGGGTCAGGAAATGGGATAACAGGGAATGGGATCACAGGGAATGGGATCACAGGAAATGGGATAACAGGGAATGGGATCACAGGGAATGGGATTACAGGGAATGGGATCACAGGGAATGGGATCACAGGGAATGGGATAACAGGGAAAACCAGGAACTCGGCACACCCGGGAAGCTCCAGGTGCAGCTGAGCCCCCCCAGGGGTCACCAGGAGGCTCATTCCCATTTCCCACCATTCCCAAAATTCCCTTTTTTTCCCCAGCACAAACAGCACCGGAGCAGGGAAGGAGCGGCCGCCTCCCCCCGCTCCCCGAGGGCTCCTTGGAAAAACCCAAATTCCCTTTTTTTATCTTTTTTTTTAATGGGATTTCTTTCCAAAGGATCCCCAAAACCCCCGAGGAGCCGGGAGCAGCCGGATCGGAATGAGTGGGAATTCCCACTTCCCTCCTTTTCATTCCCAATCCAGGTTTTTTTTGTGTTTTTTGGGGTTTTTTTTTTTGTTTTGTTTTGTTTTTTTGTTTGTTTGGTTTTTTGTTTGTTTGTTTTTTGGTTTTTTCGTTTTTGGTTTTTGTTTGTTTGTTTGTTTGGGTTTTTTGTTTTTTTGTGGTTTTTTTGGTTTTTGTTTTTGTTTTTTTGTTTTTTGTTTTGTTTTTTGTTTTGCTTTGTTTTGGGGTTTTTTTGGGTTTTTTTGGTGTTTTTTTTGGTTTTTTTTTAATCCAAACCCTGGGATCCCCGGGGGATCAGGGAGCCTTTGGGTGCTCCCCAAATCCCAAATCCCCAGCAAATCCCCATTCCCAGGGAAAAGGAGCCATCCCAGGGGAGCTTTTTTCCTTCCCTCCCCCCAAAAAAATCGGGAAAATTGCGGTTGGATCAATTAAAATCAATTAAAATCAATTAAAATCAATTAAAATCGATTAAATCCCACTAATTGGCTCCCAGCCTTGCTGTCATTTGGGGAAAAGGGGATGGGAAGGATCCCAAAATTCCGGATTTAGGAGGTTTCGGGAGAGGGGGGGGAATCGGGGATTAGAGGCAGGCGCCGCTTCCCGGAGAAAAGCGGGAATTCCGTCGGAATTCCGCAGGATTCCCGGCTCTCTCCACCCCCCTAGTGCTGGGAAGGAGGAATTTCCCGATCCAGCAGGAGGGGGATCCCAAACCCCTGGAAAACGACCCCAAAATCCCAGGGAATAAAGGGAATTTTCCACCTGGGGGGGGCTGGAAGGGCTCGAGGCCGTTTTTCCAGCCCCCCCAAAAATCGGGAATTTTGGGAATTCCCAAATCCCTGTGTGGGTCCCAGGGGCGTTTTCCCGTGGTTTTCCCCCCAAAATGGATTTGTTGGGATCCACCGGGGGAAAATGGGATTTTCCTGCTCCGGGGCCGCCAAGGGAAAGGGGGAAGAAAATGTTGGGAAAATAAAAGGAAAATGGGGATTTATCCCAGTGGGATATCCTGAGTGGGATTTATCCTAAATGGGATTTATCCCAGTGGGATTTATCCCAGTGGGATTTATCCTAAATGGGATTTATCCTAAATGGGATATCCTGAACAGGGATTTATCCCAATGGAATATCCTAAATATGGATTCATCCCAATGGGATATCCTCAATGTGGATTTATCCTAAATGTGGATTTTTCCCAATGGGACATCCTAAATGGGGATTTATCCTAAATGGGATTTATCCCAATGGGATATCCTAAACGGGGATTTATCCTAAGCGGGGATTTATCCTAAATGGTGATTTTTCCCAATGGGATACCCAAAATATGGATTCATCCCAACGAGATATCCTAAACAGGATTTATCCTAAATGGGGATTTATCCCAATGGGATATCCTAAATATGGATTCATCCCAATGGGATATCCTGAATGTGGATTTATCCTAAATGGGGATTTAACCCAGTGGGATATCCTAAACGGGATTTATCCCAATGGGATACCCTAAATGGGGATTTAGCCCAATGGGATATCCTGAGTGGGATTTATCCCAATGGGATATCCTAATATGGATTCATCCCAATGGGATATCCGGAGTGGGATTTATCCTAAATGGGGATTTATCCCAATGGGATATCCTGAACGGGGATTTATGCTAAATGGGGATTTATCCCAGTGGGATACCCTGAATGGGGATTTATCCCAATGGGATACCCTAAATGGGGATTTAGCCCAATGGGATATCCTAATATGGATTCATCCCAATGGGATATCCTAAACGGGGATTTATCCTAAATGTGGATTTTTCCCAATGGGACATCCTAAATGGGGATTTATCCTAAATGGGATTTATCCCAATGGGATAACCTGAATGGTATTTATTCTAAATGGGATTTATCCCAATGGGATATCCTAAACAGGGATTTATCCTAAACGGGGATTTATCCTAAATGGTGATTTTTCCCAATGGGATACCCAAAATATGAATTCATCCTAATGGGATATCCTAAATGGGGATTTATCCCAGTGGGATAACCTGAGCGGGATTTATCCTAAATGGGATATCCTAAACGGGATTTATCCCAATGGGATACCCTAAATGGGGATTTATCCTAAATGGGATTTATCCCAATGGGATACCCTAAACGGGGATTTATCCTAAATGGGATTTATCCCAATGGGATACCCTAAATATGGATTCATCCCAACGAGATATCCTAAACAGGATTTATCCTAAATGGGGATTTATCCCAGTGGGATATCCTGAGTGGAATTTATCCCAATGGGATATCCTAAATATGGATGTATCCCAATGGGATATCCTGAACGGGGATTTTTCCCAATGGAATATCCTAAATATGAATTTATCCCAATGGGATATCCTAAGTAGGGATTCCTCCCGATGGGATATCCCGAACAGGGACTGACCCTAAACCCGACCCCATTCCCTGGGACATCCCGAACGGGGTTTGACCCCGAACCCGTTCCCATTCCCGTTCCCATTCCCATCCCCGTTCCCATTCCCATTCCCGTTCCCATCCCCGTTCCCGTTCCCTTTGGGCTCTCACCGGGGTCGTGGGGCAGCGCTATCCCCAACGGGCCGATCCCATATACGGTCCCTGACCCTAAACCCGACCCCATCCCTGTCCCCATTGTCCCCGTTGTCCCCGCTGTCCCCATTGTCCCCATTGCCCCCCCTGTCCCCATTGTCCCCGCTGTCCCCGTGTCCCCGTTGGCCCCGTTGTCCGCCTTGTCCCCATTCCCATTGTCCCCGTTGGCCCCATTCCTATTGCCCCTGTTGTCTCTGTTGTCCCCGCTGCCACTGTCCCCGTTGTCCCCATGTCCCTGCTGTCCCCGTTTTCCCCGTTGCCCCATTGTCCTCATGTCCCCCTTGTCCCCATTGCCCCTGCTGTCCCCATTGTCTCCCTTCTCCCCTTTGTCCCCGTTGTCCCCATTCCCATTGTCCCCATTGTCCCCGTGTCCCCTCTGTACCCGCTGTCCCCCTTGTCCCTGCTCCCATTGTCCCCGCTGTCCCCATTGTCCCCTCTCTCCCCATTGTCCCCATTGTCCCTGCTGTCCCCATTGTCCCCATTGTCCCCCGTGTCCCCATTGTCCCCATTGTCCCCGCTCTCCACATTGTCCCCACTGTCCCCATTGTCCCCGCTGTCCCGGTTGTCCCCATTGTCCCTGCTGTCCCCATTGTCCCCGCTGTTCCTGTTGTCCCCATTGTCCCCGCTGTCCCTGTTGTCCCTATTGTCCCCACTGTCCCCACTCTCCCCGTTGTCCCACTGTCCCCCTTGTCCCCCTTATCCCCGCTATCCCCATTGTCCCCATTGTCCCCGTGTCCCCTCTGTCCCCGTTGTGCCCATTCCCATTGTCCCCGTTGTTCCCATTGTCCCCGTTCCTGTTGTGCCCATTGTCCCCGTTGTCCCCATTGTCCCCATTGTCCCCCTTGTCTCCCTTATCCCTGTTGTCCCTGTGTCCCCATTGTTCCTGTGTCCCTGTGTCCCCATTGTCCCCATTGCCCCCGCTGTCCTGGTTGTCCCCATTGTCCCTGCTGTCCCCATTCCCATTGTCCCCGTTGTTCCCATTGTCCCCGTTCCTGTTGTCCCCATTGTCCCCATTGTCTCCATTGTCCTCACTGTCCCCATGTCCCTGTTGTCCCCATTGTCCCTGCTGTCCCCACTGTCCTCATTGTCCCCATTGTCCCCGCTGTCCCCATTGTCCCCCTTGTCCCCACTCTCCCCATTGTCCCCATTGTCCCCGTTGTCCCCGTTGTCCCCATTGTCCCTGCTGTCCCCACTGTCCTCATTGTCCCCATTGTCCCCACTGTCCCCATTGTCCCCCTTGTCCCCTCTCTCCCCATTGTCCCCATTGCCCCCGTTGTCCCCGTTGTCCCCATTGTCCCTGCTGTCCCCATTGTCCCTGTTGTCCCCGCTGTCCCCTCTCTCCCCGTTGTCCCCATTGTCCCCATTGTCCCTGTTGTCCCCCATGTCCCCATTGTCCCCGCTGTCCCTGCTCTCCCCATTGTCCCCATGTCCCCTCTGTTGCCGTTGTCCCCATTGTCCCTGCTGTCCCCCTTGTCCCCGTTGTCCCCTCTGTCCCCATTGTCCCCATTGTCCACCTTGTCCACGCTATCCCCATTGTCCCCATTGTCCCTGCTCTCCCCGCTGTCCCCATGTCCCCCTTGTCCCCGCTGTCCCTGCTCTCCCCATTGTCCCCGTGTCCCCTCTGTCCCCTCACCGCTGTCCCGGGGCAGCGCGGCCACGCTCCCGTCCTGCAGCCCGGCCAGGAGGAGGCGGCGGCAGCAGCGCAGGCTGAGCACGGCGGCGGGCAGGCGGCAGCGCTGCAGGCAGGGCGTGCCCGAGTCCAGGCTGCCGTACAGCAACAGGCTGGGGAAAAAACGGGTCAGAACCGGGTCAGAACCGGGTCAGAACCGGGCAGAACCGGGTCAGAACTGGGTCAGAACCGGGTCAGAACTGGGGCAGAACCGGACAGAACCGGGCAGGGATTGGGCACTGCCCCGGGCAGGCGGCAGCGCTGCAGGCAGGGCGTGCCCGAGTCCAGGCTGCCGTACAGCAACAGGCTGGGGGAAAACGGGGCAGAACCGGGTCAGAACCGGGTCAGAACTGGGTCAGAACCGGGTCAGAACCGGGTCAGAACCGGGCAGAACCGGGCACAGCAGCGGGCAGGCGGCAGCACTGCAGGCAGGGCGTGCCCGAGTCCAGGCTGCCGTACAGCAACAGGCTGGGGGAAAACCAGAACCGGGTCAGAACCGGGTCAGAACCGGGACAGAACCGGGCAGAACCGGGTCAGAACCGGGCAGAACCGGGTCAGAACCGGGTCAGAACCGGGCACTGCCCCGGGCAGGCGGCAGCGCTGCAGGCAGGGCGTGCCCGAGTCCAGGCTGCCGTACAGCAACAGGCTGGGGGAAAACCAGAACCGGGTCAGAACCGGGTCAGAACCGGGCAGAACCGGGTCAGAACCGGGCAGAACCGGGTCAGAACCGGGTCAGAACCGGGTCAGAACCGGGTCAGAACCGGGTCAGAACTGGGTCAGAATCGGGCAGAACCGGGCACAGCCGCGGGCAGGCGGCAGCGCTGCAGGCAGGGCATGCCCGAGTCCAGGCTGCCGTACAGCAACAGGCTGGGGAAAACCAGAACCGGGTCAGAACCGGGTCAGAACCAGGCAGAACCGGGTCAGAACTGGGTCAGAACCGGGTCAGAACCGGGTCAGAACCGGGCAGAACCGGGCAGGGACTGGGCACAGCCGCGGGCAGGCGGCAGCGCTGCAGGCAGGGCGTGCCCGAGTCCAGGCTGCCGTACAGCAACAGGCTGAGGGAAAACGGGTCAGAACCGGGCAGAACCGGGTCAGAACCGGGTCAGAACTGGGCAGAACCGGGCACGGCAGCGGGCAGGCGGCAGCGCTGCAGGCAGGGCGTGCCCGAGTCCAGGCTGCCGTACAGCAACAGGCTGGGGAAACAGGGCAGAACCAGGTCAGAACCGGGTCAGAACCGGGTCAGAACCGGGCAGAACTGGGTTGGAACTGGGCAGAACCGGGTCAGAACCGGGCAGAACAGGTCAGAACCGGGTCAGAACTGGGCAGAACCGGGTCAGAACCGGGCAGAACTGGGACAGAACCGGGTCAGAACTGGGACAGAACCAGGTAGAACCAGGCAGAACCGGGCAGGGACCAAGGACAGCCGCGGGCAGGCGGCAGCGCTGCAGGCAGGGCGTGCCCGAGTCCAGGCTGCCGTACAGCAACAGGCTGGGGAAAAATGGGTCAGAACCGGGTCAGAACCGGGTCAGAACCGGGTCAGAATTGGGTCAGAACTGGGCAGAACCGGGTCAGAACCGGGCAGAACTGGGCAGAACCGGGTCAGAACCGGGTCAGAACCGGGCAGGGATTGGGCACTGCCCCGGGCAGGCGGCAGCGCTGCAGGCAGGGCGTGCCCGAGTCCAGGCTGCCGTACAGCAACAGGCTGGAGGAAAACCAGAACCGGGTCAGAACCGGGTCAGAACCGGGCAGAACCGGGCAGAACTGGGTCAGAACTGGGTCAGAACTGGGTCAGAACCGGGCCAGGACCGGGTCGGAACCGGGCAGAACGGGGCAGGGACCGGGCACAGCGGCGGGCAGGCGGCAGCGCTGCAGGCAGGGCGTGCCCGAGTCCAGGCTGCCGTACAGCAACAGGCTGAGGGAAAACGGGTCAGAACCGGGCAGAACCGGGCAGAACCGGGTCAGAACCGGGCAGAACCGGGTCAGAACCGGGTCAGAACCGGGTCAGAACCGGGTCAGAACCGGGTCAGAACTGGGTCAGAATCGGGCAGAACCGGGCACAGCCGCGGGCAGGCGGCAGCGCTGCAGGCAGGGCATGCCCGAGTCCAGGCTGCCGTACAGCAACAGGCTGGGGAAAACCAGAACCGGGTCAGAACCGGGTCAGAACCAGGCAGAACCGGGTCAGAACTGGGTCAGAACCGGGTCAGAACCGGGTCAGAACCGGGCAGAACCGGGCAGGGACTGGGCACAGCCGCGGGCAGGCGGCAGCGCTGCAGGCAGGGCGTGCCCGAGTCCAGGCTGCCGTACAGCAACAGGCTGAGGGAAAACGGGTCAGAACCGGGCAGAACCGGGTCAGAACCGGGTCAGAACTGGGCAGAACCGGGCACGGCAGCGGGCAGGCGGCAGCGCTGCAGGCAGGGCGTGCCCGAGTCCAGGCTGCCGTACAGCAACAGGCTGGGGAAACAGGGCAGAACCAGGTCAGAACCGGGTCAGAACCGGGTCAGAACCGGGCAGAACTGGGTTAGAACTGGGCAGAACCGGGTCAGAACCGGGCAGAACAGGTCAGAACCGGGTCAGAACTGGGCAGAACCGGGTCAGAACCGGGCAGAACTGGGACAGAACCGGGTCAGAACTGGGACAGAACCAGGTAGAACCAGGCAGAACCGGGCAGGGACCAAGGACAGCCGCGGGCAGGCGGCAGCGCTGCAGGCAGGGCGTGCCCGAGTCCAGGCTGCCGTACAGCAACAGGCTGGGGAAAAATGGGTCAGAACCGGGTCAGAACCGGGTCAGAACCGGGTCAGAATTGGGTCAGAACTGGGCAGAACCGGGTCAGAACCGGGCAGAACTGGGCAGAACCGGGTCAGAACCGGGTCAGAACCGGGCAGGGATTGGGCACTGCCCCGGGCAGGCGGCAGCGCTGCAGGCAGGGCGTGCCCGAGTCCAGGCTGCCGTACAGCAACAGGCTGGAGGAAAACCAGAACCGGGTCAGAACCGGGTCAGAACCGGGCAGAACCGGGCAGAACTGGGTCAGAACTGGGTCAGAACTGGGTCAGAACCGGGCCAGGACCGGGTCGGAACCGGGCAGAACGGGGCAGGGACCGGGCACAGCGGCGGGCAGGCGGCAGCGCTGCAGGCAGGGCGTGCCCGAGTCCAGGCTGCCGTACAGCAACAGGCTGGGGAAAAAACGGGTCAGAACCGGGTCAGAACCGGGTCAGAACCAGGCAGAACCGGGCAGAACCGGGTCAGAACTGGGTCAGAACCGGGCAGAACCGGGCAGAACCGGGTCAGAACCGGGTCAGAACCGGGTCAGAACTAGGTCAGAACCGAGTCAGAACCGGGTCAGAACCGGGCAGGGATTGGGCACTGCCCCGGGCAGGCGGCAGCGCTGCAGGCAGGGCGTGCCCGAGTCCAGGCTGCCGTACAGCAACAGGCTGAGGGAAAACGGGTCAGAACCGGGTCAGAACCGGGTCAGAACCGGGTCAGAACCAGGCAGAACTGGGTCAGAATCGGGGCAGAACCGGGTCAGAACCGGGTCAGAACCGGGTCAGAACTGGGCAGGGATTGGGCACTGCCCCGGGCAGGCGGCAGCGCTGCAGGCAGGGCGTGCCCGAGTCCAGGCTGCCGTACAGCAACAGGCTGAGGGAAAACGGGTCAGAACCGGGTCAGAACCGGGTCAGAACCGGGTCAGAACCAGGCAGAACTGGGTCAGAATCGGGGCAGAACCGGGTCAGAACCGGGTCAGAACCGGGTCAGAACCGGGTCAGAACCGGGTCAGAACCGGGCAGGGATTGGGCACTGCCCCGGGCAGGCGGCAGCGCTGCAGGCAGGGCGTGCCCGAGTCCAGGCTGCCATACAGCAACAGGCTGGGGGAAACCAGAACCGGGTCAGAACCGGGTAGGAACCGGGTCAGAACTGCGTCAGAACCGGGCAGAACCGGGTCAGAACTGGGACAGAACCGGGCAGAACTGGGTCAGAACTGGGTCAGAACCGGGCAGAACTGGGTCAGAACCGGGTCAGAACCGGGTCAGAACCAGGCAGAACCGGGCAGAACTGGGTCAGAACCGGGTCAGAATTGGGTCAGGACCAGGCAGAACTGGGTCAGAACTGGGTCAGAATTGGGTCAGAATTGGGTCAGAACCGGGTCAGAACCAGGCAGAACCGGGCAGAACTGGGTCAGAACCGGGTCAGAATTGGGTCAGGACCAGGCAGAACTGGGTCAGAACTGGGTCAGAACTGGGTCAGAATTGGGTCAGAATTGGGTCAGGACCAGGCAGAACCTGGACAGGACCAGGCAGGGACTGGGGTCAGAACCGGGCCAGAACTGAGTACAGGGGCCGGCCCGGATCGGAACGGGGTCAGAACTGAGCAGAGGGGCGAGAACAAAGGGACTGGGGCTGGGATTTGGGGTCAGGGCTGGGATTTGGGATTGGGGCTGGATTTGGGATCAGGGCTGGGATTTGGGGTCAGGACTGGGGTTTGGGGTCAGGACTGGGATTTGGGGTCAGGACTGGGATTTGGATCAGAGCTGGCATTTGGGATCAGGGCTGGGATTTGGGGGCAGGCCTGGGATTTGGGATCAGAGCTGGCATTTGTGATTGGGTTGGGATTTGGGATCAGGACTGGGGTTCGGGGTCAGGGCTGGAATTAGGGATCAGGGTATGATTTGGGATCAGGGCTGGGATTTGGGGTCAGGGCTCTGATTTGAGGTCAGGGCTGGGATTTGGGATCGGGTTGGGATTCGGGGTCAGGACTGGGATTTGGGATCGGGTTGGGATTTGGGATCAGGGTGTGATTTGGGGTCAGGGCTGGGATTTGGGATCAGGACTGGGATTTGGGATTAGGGCAGGGATTTGGGATCAGAGCTGGCATTTGGGATCAGGGTGTGATTTGGGATCGGGGCTGGATTTGGGATCGGGGCTGGATTTGGGATCGGGGCTGGATTTGGGATCAGGGCAGGGATTTGGGATCAGGGCAGGGATTTGGGATCAGAGCTGGCATTTGGGATCAGGGTGTGATTTGGGATCGGGGCTGGATTTGGGATCGGGGCTGGATTTGGGATCGGGTTGGGATTCGGGGTCAGGACTGGGGTTTGGGATTAGAGCTGGCATTTGGGGTCAGGACTGGGATTTGGGATCAGGGTGTGATTTGGGATCAGAGCTGGGATTTGGGGTCAGGCCCGGGATTTGGGATCAGAGCTGGGATTTGGGATCGGGTTGGGATTTGGGATCAGAGCTGGGATTTGGGGTCAGGCCCGGATTTTGGGGTCTCACCTGCCGTCCTGCAGGCCCAGGCAGACCGCGGGGTGCGGGGCGTGCGGGGCCGGCTCCGGGGCCGCTCCCGGCTCCGGCGGCTCCTCCGGGATCAGCTCCATGCACAGCACCAGCGCCGGCACCGGGAAGGATTTCACCGTCCGGGGCACCGAGCGGTTCAGGGAGAAAATCTCCACCTGGCCCCCGGCGCCCTCCTGGCCCCCGCCCACCTGTGGGGACGGGAACGGGAATAACGGGAATAACGGGGATAACGGGGATAACGGGAATAAAGGGAATAACGGGAATGGGAAATGGGGATGGGAAATGGGAATGGGAACGGGAATAACGGGAATGGGAATAATGGGAATGGGAATGGGAATAGGAATGGGGAAATGGGGATGGGAACGGGAATGGGAAATGGGGATGGGGATGGGAAATGGGGACGGGAACGGGGATGGGAACGCTGCAGGGAACAGCACGGGAATCCAGCAGATCCCAGACCCTAAATCCCAGATCCCAGACCCAAAAGCCAAACCCAAACTCAAACCCCAAGCCCCAAAGCCCAAAGCCAAACCCCAACTGCCAAACAACCCCAACCCTCAAACCCCAAACCCGAACCCCAAACCCCCCAAATACCCCAGACACCACAACCCCAAACTCCAAACAACCCAAACCCCAAACCCCAAATCCCCCAAACCCTCCAACCCCAAACCCCCCAACCCCAAACCCCTCAAATCCCCCGCACCCCCTACCCCAAAGCCCAAATACCCCAATCCCCAAACCCCACACCCCAAACCCCCCAAACCTCCCAACCCCAAACCCCCCAAACCCCCCACACCCCAAACCCCTCAAACCCCAAACCCCCAAATCCCCCAATCCCCACACCCCCAACCCCAAACCTCCCAACCCCAAATGCCCCCAAACCCCCCAAACCCCAAATCCCAAACCCCTTGCACCCCAAACCCCGCACCCCAAACCTCCCAAACCCCAAATCCCAAATCCCAAATCCCTCACACCCCAAATCCCGCACCCCAAACCCCTCAAACCCCAAATCCCAAACCCCAAATCCCTCGCACCCCAAACCCCGAACCCCAAACCCCAAATCCCAAACCCCAAATCCCAAACCCCAAATCCCTCGCACCCCAAACTCAAACCCCGAACCCCAAACCCCAAATATCCCAAATCCCACACCCCAAACCCCAAATGCCCCAAACCCCGCACTCACCCAGAGGAACCCCTGGGGCAGGGAGGTGCTGACGGCGGCGAATCCCAAAAGTGAGGAGTGCACGGGGCTGTGCACGGCGGCCGTGGCCTGAGGGACAGACCCCAAACACTGAGACTGACCCCAAACCTGACCCTAAACCTGACCCTGACCCCAAACCTGATCCTAAATCTGACCCTGAACAGCAAATCCCAGCAGCGAGGAGTGCACGGGGCTGTGCACGGCGGCCACGGCCTGAGGGACAAACCCCAAACACTGGGATTGACCCTAAACCTGACCCCAAACCTGACCCTGACCCCAAACCTGACCCCAAATCTGACCCTAAACCTGACCCTGATCCCAAACCTGACCCCAAAACTGACCCTGACCCTAAACCTGACCCTGATCCTAAACCTGACCCTAAACCTGACCCTGACCCCAAACCTGATCCTAAATCTGACCCTGAACAGCAAATCCCAGCAGCGAGGAGTGCACGGGGCTGTGCACGGCGGCCACGGCCTGAGGGACAGACCCCAAACACTGAGACTGACCCTGACCCCAAACCTGACTCTGACCCTAACCTGACCCCAAACCTGATCCTGACCCCAAACCTGACCCTGAACAGTGAATCCCAACAGCGAGGAGTGCACGGGGCTGTGCACGGCGGCCACGGCCTGAGGGGCAGACCCCAAACACTGGGATTGACCCTGACCCCAAACCTGACCCTAAACCTGACCCTGATCCCAAACCTGACCCTAAATCTGACCCCAAACCTGACCCTAAACCTGACCCCAAACCTGACCCTGACCCTAAACCTGACCCTGTCCTCAAACCTGATCCTAAACCTGACTATGACCCCAAACCTGACCCTGACCCCAAACCTGACCCTAAACCTGACCTAAACCTGACCCCAAACCTGACCCTGACCCTAAACCTGACCCTGACCCCGACCCTAAACCTGACCCCAAACCTGACCCCAAAACTGACCCTAAACCTGACTCCAAACCTGACCCTGACCCCAAACCTGACCCTAAATCTGACCCTGACCCTAAACCTGACCCCAAACAGCAGCATCAGCACGGCCCGGAATGCCCCTGACCCCGACCCCAACCCCAACCCAGCCCCTCCAGGCTGGGATTTGTGCCTTTCCCACCCGGATCCGGGATTTTCCAGCCCCTCCAGGCTGGGATCTGTGGTTTTGTTCCCCAAAACAATGGATCACAGGCGAAGGGGGATGGAAAACCCCAAATCAACCCCAAACGGGCAGGATGTCGGTGCAGACCCCGAAATTTGGGATCCAGCTGCAATTCCCGGTTTTTCCCCTTGGATTGCCCCAATCCCTGCCTCTCCCAGCCCCTCCAGGATGGGACCTGCATCTTTCCCTCCTGGATCTGGGATTTTTCCAGCCCCTCCGGGATGGGATTTGTGCCCTTCCGCCCCAAAAATATGGAAAGGGGATGGAGAACCCGAATCACCCCACACTGGCAGACCCCAAAATTTGGGATCCAGCTGCAATTCCCGGTTTTCCAGGCTGGATTGGCCAATCCCTGCCTCACCAGGCTGGGATTTGTGCCTTTCCCACCCGGATCCGGGATTTTCCAGCCCCTCCAGGATGGGATCTGCACCTTTCCCGACGGGATCCGGGATTTTCCAGCCCCTCCCTCCAGGCTGGGATCTGCACCTTTCCCGACGGGATCCGGGATTTTCCCGGCCCTCACCTGCAGGTCCAAGGCTTTGGAGGAGAAGGCTGGAATGTGGCAGGAGAGGATGGGGCACCAGAAGGGAGCTCGGCTCTTCCTGTCCTCGTCGGGGCAGAGCCAGCCCGGCTGGTTCTCCTCGCCTGTGGAAAACCGGGATCAGCCCGAGCTGGGAAACCCATCCTGATCCATGGAAACCCATCCCCCATCCAGGGAAACCCATCCCCATCCAGGGAAACCCATCCCCATCCATGGAAACCCATCCCCCATCCATGGAAACCCATCCCCATCCATGGAAACCCATCCCCATCCAGGGAAACCCATCCCCATCCATGGAAACCCATCCTGATCCATGGAAACCCATCCTGATCCATGGAAACCCATCCTGATCCATGGAAACCCATCCCCATCCATGGAAACCCATCCTGATCCATGGAAACCCATCCCCATCCATGGAAACCCATCCCCATCCATGGAAACCCATCCCCATCCATGGAAACCCATCCCCATCCATGGAAACCCATCCCCATCCATGGAAACCCATCCCCATCCATGGAAACCCATCCCCATCCATGGAAACCCATCCTGATCCATGGAAACCCATCCCCCATCCAGGGAAACCCATCCCCATCCATGGAAACCCATCCTGATCCATGGAAACCCATCCCCCATCCATGGAAACCCGTCCCCATCCATGGAAACCCATCCCCATCCATGGAAACCCATCCCCATCCATGGAAACCCATCCCAATCCATGGAAACCCATCCCCATCCATGGAAACCCATCCTGATCCATGGAAACCCATCCTGATCCATGGAAACCCATCCCCATCCATGGAAACCCATCCCCATCCATGGAAACCCATCCTGATCCATGGAAACCCATCCCCATCCATGGAAACCCATCCCCAATCCAGGGAAACCCATCCCCATCCATGGAAACCCATCCCCATCCATGGAAACCCATCCCCATCCATGGAAACCATCCTGATCCATGGAAACCCATCCTGATCCATGGAAACCCATCCTGATCCATGGAAACCCATCCCCATCCATGGAAACCCATCCTGATCCATGGAAACCCATCCCCATCCATGGAAACCCATCCTGATCCATGGAAACCCATCCCCATCCATGGAAACCCATCCCAATCCATGGAAACCCATCCCCATCCATGGAAACCCATCCTGATCCATGGAAACCCATCCTGATCCATGGAAACCCATCCCCATCCATGGAAACCCATCCCCATCCATGGAAACCCATCCCCATCCATGGAAACCCATCCCCATCCATGGAAACCCATCCTGATCCATGGAAACCCATCCCCAATCCATGGAAACCCATCCTGATCCATGGAAACCCATCCCAGTCCATGGAAACCCATCCCCATCCATGGAAACCCATCCTGATCCATGGAAACCCATCCCCATCCATGGAAACCCATCCTGATCCATGGAAACCCATCCCAGTCCATGGAAACCCATCCCCATCCATGGAAACCCATCCCCCATCCATGGAAACCCATCCTAAACCATGGAAACCCATCCCCATCCATGGAAACCCATCCCGATCCATGGAAACCCATCCCCATCCATGGAAACCCATCCCCCATCCATGGAAACCCATCCTGATCCATGGAAACCCATCCCCCATCCAGGGAAACCCATCCCCATCCATGGAAACCCATCCCCATCCATGGAAACCCATCCTGTTCCAGGGAAACCCATCCCCATCCAGGGAAACCCATCCCCCATCCATGGAAACCCATCCCCCATCCATGGAAACCCATCCCCATCCAGGGAAACCCATCCTGTTCCAGGGAAACCCATCCCCATCCATGGAAACCCATCCCCATCCATGGAAACCCATCCCCATCCAGGGAAACCCATCCCCATCCATGGAAACCCATCCCCATCCATGGAAACCCATCCCAATCCATGGAAACCCATCCCCATCCATGGAAACCCATCCCCGATCCATGGAAACCCATCCCCGATCCAGGGAAACCCATCCTGATCCATGGAAACCCATCCCCATCCATGGAAACCCATCCCCATCCATGGAAACCCATCCCCCATCCATGGAAACCCATCCCCATCCATGGAAACCCATCCTGATCCATGGAAACCCATCCCCATCCATGGAAACACATCCCCATCCATGGAAACCCATCCAGATCCATGGAAACCCATCCTGATCCATGGAAACCCATCCCCATCCAGGGAAACCCATCCCCATCCATGGAAACCCATCCCCATCCATGGAAACCCATCCCCATCCAGGGAAACCCATCCCCAATCCATGGAAACCCATCCTGATCCATGGAAACCCATCCCCATCCAGGGAAACCCATCCCCAATCCATGGAAACCCATCCCCATCCAGGGAAACCCATCCCCATCCATGGAAACCCATCCTGATCCATGGAAACCCATCCCCATCCATGGAAACCAATCCCCAATCCATGGAAACCCATCCCCAATCCATGGAAACCCATCC